>JAUZND010092172.1:1728-14740 GCA_034780555.1 Coelogynopora nodosa | reverse complement strand
CATTATCAGTTCATTTTCTCATTAGACATAAGAAGACATTATCAGTTCATTTTCTCATTAAACATACGAAGACATTAGCAGTTAATTTTCTTATTAGACATACGAAGACATTAGCTCAGTTAATTTTCTTATTAGACATACGGAGACATTATCAGTTCATTTTCTTATTAGACATACGAAGACATCAGTTCATTTTCTCATTAGACATAAGAAGACATTATCAGTTCATTTTCTCATTAGACATAAGAAGACATTATCAGTTCATTTTCTCATTAAACATACGAAGACATTATCAGTTCATTTTTTTAGATTAAGAAAAGTTCTTCTCCAAATAAATTTTATCCAAAAAAATTTTTATGACGTACTTTGAAGTATTTTTAAACTGGAGAAATTATACAATATATTTTAAATATTTTGTATAAAATATATGTAATATATATTTAGGTCTGTAAGAATTGTACTATTGATAAAGAAAACATATTCAATTTGTTATAAATCTATTGATTTATTCTTTTACATCTGCTGAATTAGATTAATAAACGATTGTATAAATCAATTACATGAAAACGTCTGCTTATGCAAATTTTGGTCAAATTTGTTCTTATATTTCTATTAGTTATAATTATTTTTATTTAAGAATTTAGAACTTATTTCAGAACATATTTGTAAACATATTTCTATTCAGTACTTTTAAATATACGCCTATTTAAATACATAATACAACTTTAATTTATTTTTTAGAAAATTCAACTTAAACTAGACTAAACCTTCGATTTTCTCCACTTATTTAGGTTTTACTTTTATTTCTAACAGTTTACTACAATATATGGTAGATGTGTTTAAGGCAAACTGGGAATACAATGACGTTAAATCAGTTTTACGCCCATAAAAAATGGTTTGCGATAAAAGCATGCTAGTATTAATTTGGCTATTGTATAGGCCTAGACCGGTTTATTTCACTGCATCGTCATAAAGTGAAATAAAACGATGCGTCATTATTAAAAAAGAGAATGATATATCGGATTCACAAACATTAAATTGAGCTTTCAGATTAGATAAACTATGACGTTGAGGCAGCTCGGCGCTTAGCTCAGGTGAGAACAAAAGAGCACCAAAGCTAACATAGGTACACATTAGATAGGGCGGCCTTAAGCTCGTTATATCTCACTCTAATCTGTTTATTACAGTACATCACAGTTTATGTGTTTTATAGTTTATGCAATGTTTTTTGAGATCATTTGAGATCATTTTTTTTAAATTGATTGATTTCTCAATCAACAATACCGCCAATCATTCTTGATCAATTTCCCGTATACTATATTATACAATATATTTGAACTGGTTTCAGGTCAGACACATTTATGCTCTCAACTATATGTGCAAAAATAAGGCTCCTTTTTCTTCCTAACAAAAAAGGTCCAAATCGATATCTGTCTCTAGACATATTGATTTTGCTGTCATTGTTTAGTAGTTGGTAATGTTTTCCTGGTTAACGATTGTTTTGATATTGGGTGATCATCTAATAAATAGATAATGTCACCGTTCTTGTTGCCATCGTTACGCTTTGATGATGCTTCTATTTACTCTAATCATTCTTTTTACATTTTTTGTGCCATTAAAAAACTCTTTTGAGGTCAAACAAAAATGATTTCTGAAGACCAGGTTTTCAGGATTTCAACAGGATTTAAGGAGGGAGATTGGTTGGAGAGTTTTAAACCGACATGCTTCTAATGAAGTCGCTAAAATGGTTTCCTAATACCTTGGAAATATCTGAAAGTGGTGAAAGATGTAACTTGCGGTTTGTAGGAACGCTATTATATTCCTGAAAATAAATGAATATATCCATATTTTGCAAGTGAATGTCAAATATTTCGTTGTGTCTACCCTTTTTCTATAGTAAGAATTGTCTATGCGGATCTTTAAATGATAAATGAAATAAATTAATTAATTCATTTTCTTTTGAATGTTTTAAATTTTCCATATGTTTGTTGATTAACTATAGATTAACTAGACTAATATGATATTTGAAGGTTGCACGACATTTTTCTGATCTTTAACATCACTGTGTCTGTATTATATTATGTGAGATTAAAAAAGGATACAAAAATATAATGATGAAATCATAACCGATATGTTTTGAGGTAGGTAACTATATAATATACATTTAAGTGAGACGTCAATGTTTTAAATACGATCTGGCTGACTGACAATCGTTAAAATTTGGAATAATATTATATGACATGCTCTGTAATATTAGATAAATCACTTTGAAGTTATAAGACTATTGATTCGATGTAAATGTATTGTAAGTTACAGTATTAAGCAAATTTGTAACTTTGCTCTTTTTGGAATTATTATATTATCCTCACTGCTCAGTTATAGCATATGCAGCAACATTATTAGTTTTAGTAAATGCTTCATGAATTAAGGAAAAGATTCTCAAGTAATTGTGATTAATCGATAAGCCCCTTTAAAGGTGTTTCTGGAATTCTTGTGTCATAGATTATGAGCTTCATTCTTGAGTTGGTGGGACAATAAGGACAATCTTAATTTATAGTTGCCAAGAATGAATAGAAAAATTATTTTTTTGTTTCTTCCAAGTTGTTTTCTTGGTGTATTATTTATAGAATTTCATTTTAGAGTGCTTCCATGGATGCCTAATTATCTCCATATAAACGCATTATAATATATTGCAAAGGCGTCTAAATAACGTCTAATAAATAAAGGCGTCTAATGTTTAAATGATAAGTTAGTCTTTTTATAATCACCATCACTGAATTACATTGCATGGCATTACATTATGTTTATATATTTCTGAAAGTACGTTAATAACTTTGATAAATGATCTATTTGATATTATTTATATATATTATTAACTTACCTTGAAATTTAAAATATATATAAGAAAATATACTAAAATGAATATATGCAATACACAGTAAAATAACATAAAAACTATAGAACGCACGTAAATGACACATATAAAACATATATAAATAACTTCACATAGGTATATAAAAATATCTTTACAAATGAAAAATTTATATTGTAACTCGTTTAACACATTGATCCATTTTGTAATATATTCGTATATTTATATATTGACTATGACCCGTCAAAGGTTCACAAACATGATAAACACAGTTGATATATATATTTTCATTTACCCTTTCGTTTATACAATAGACTTTATTCAATCAGCGGACCACTTTCTATAGTTCTCATTTTTTTGCGAGTCTGATTATATTTAGTGCATTAGAAGTTGAGTATAGTTGACGTGTCAACCCGTTGACGTTTAGTATGATGCACTTTGTAAATTAAATTCCTTACAACAACAAGTTAGAAAAGCTGTGAGTAAATCCTGCTTGATCTGCGCAGAAATGTCTCCCTATATATAAGAGAAAAAAGACAAATTCAGAATTCACGCCGAGATTTTTTTGAGTTATAGAAGGAGCCTTATAGGTAATAGTAAAAGCTGAAAACAACGTATACATGTAATATATATTTTAATGTATAAAAACTGTTTTAATTAATATAATTATTTCAGAGGAAGTTAGTTATTAATAACTGGTAATTCGTGTAATGGTGAATTTTACAGTTGGGTTCCACATCTTTACGATCTTTACGATCTAGACTATATATATATATACTTTGTCTATATGGCTATGATTAATGTAAACATAGCGGCATATAGATGAAGAATATACTTCAATCACCGCAGCACAGAACATATTGTAGTATGTGCGGTGTTAATTGGATTGCGTCATTTTATATAAATGTATCTCATAATCTCAGTTTATTCTAGTAACTCTAAAATTAAAACAATATTTAAGGGAATTTTATTACATATTGTGTGATTACACTGTCTTTTGGAGTAAACATTACATAATATAGTTGAAACTATCAGTTTGAGCGAAAATATTCGTTCAACAATTTTAAATCAGATCAATCTTTAAATTGTTGCAGCATCTCATAATGTCTGTATTCATGACTTGTTTGTCTTCAAGTAAATTAACCGTTCTGTTATAAATAACTATACTGATGATTATTGTAAATACTGAAACCATAGATACGAATGAGTGATGCCATAAATACGAATAAGTGATGCCATAAATACGAATAAGTGACGCCAATTTCATCAATTTTCCCCACCTGATCCCCCCGTTATATATGTTTACAGTCCAGCTGGTTCACCTGATTCTCGACCCACAAGACTATGACTATCTCATCCCCAACGAGGGCTATGTCGGCTTCCGTGTGTTTGTCCACGATTCGAGCAGCCGTGCTGAGGATCTGCCGTTGGCCAACTCCATCCTGCTCGGGCCCAAGTTCCAGACGGTTGTGAGGATATCGGTGAGGAGGGAGAAGGATGCAAAGTTTGGGATTGCTAATTTCCTAAGCGATGAAATGCTGAAATGATAAAAAGAACATAAGCCAGTTTGAAATATAATATTCGAGTATTACTTAAGTATAAAAGGTATTTCAGTATAGCGTTTATTTTGTCTAAAGGATAATATTGTTTAGTATATAATAATTATTTAGAATAATAATTAATTAGTCAAAGTTTTTGTATAACATATAATATAAACAACAGCGATGCAAGTTGTTTTATATCCACCACAAAGACATACAGTTCACTTAGTGATAACTTTAATAACATTATTTAAATCCGTCTTATCTGACTCTGCACTGTTTAACTTAATTGTATAACTAATCTTCTATGACTGGCGATGATTAAACTAACGCCCAAAGTCAAATGTCAAACATTGGGAAAAAGTTTTAATGCACAACAAAAATTGAATGTTAAAAGCTATCTATTTACGTTGGCTCGTGTCGCATACAGTTTTAGTGTGTTATATAATTTTTTCGCGTTGTAATTTTTCATACAAAACGCGTTATAAGGGAGTAGACCCTTACACGCATGATAACACCAAGTATACTTAGTATAGCTATAGTATGAACCATTTCTACTGTTTAATTCAACTGTACCAATAATTATTTTCGCTCATAATTAATTATAAATTCTCTATTATAATTAACAATTGTTAAACCCTATCTCATAAAAAGCTGTTTGATGAAGCTGAATGCGTATTTTATTGCAACACTTGTTATGCCTTCAATTGGAAAATATGTTAAGATGAAAATATTTTATTCATACCCAAATAATATATTTATATCCGAATATTTCTCAAAGAACAATATTATATGTGACATTTGATGTATATATTATATCCATTATACACCTATATATATATATATATATCTCAACTTTTGATAACATTTTTACACTGTTTTCAACACATATAAAACCCGGCCAGAGATTAATCTTGTCCCACTGACCTAAACTGTAAAGTAGTCCCCACTCCCAAAGGACATTATTCGATAGTCGTTTGGCAAACCAAGTAATTTTCATTATTATTAACAAAAAAAGATCCCGTCCCTCTTACCCTACCTCAGTCTCTGTCATATAATAGAACTATGCAGATTGTAAAAAAAGTATATCTGGCCGCAACATATAGTTTCCTCTATAAATCTAACCCTTCTGGTAGGATGATAATATTTTCTTGCCATTTAGTTCCCCAAACAGTGGGAACTGCAGCTCTCTAAGTGAGCATAGATTATGTCGATTATCGATTGCCCACAACACCTCTTTGTATTGAGAAGTGCGGAAAGCGCCATACATAGGCCTTGGGGTCCTTACAACAATTGTTGGGAGCAACAATGCTGTGTGTATGCGTCCATTGTGACGCCTGAAATGCTTTTAAAATTATACAATATTGCGATCATATTTTTATTGAAACAAATGCTGCTTGATTTACTGGGGGAATTACCTTTTTTGATTCTGTTTGTTTTGTTTATAAAATAGAGTTCGTGTTTTTCTTTAAAAAATATATAACTTTTTTAAATGATTAATACTGAAATAAATACTTTCTTTTTAAACACTGTAGAGTATTATTTTACATAGAGTAGATGCAACTACATATTTTCAATAACATACGTATATTTAGAAAATGTCATCACATTTATTTAAGCATTTTACTTAAACTTTTAGGTATATTAATTTAAGTGACATACTAATTTCTGATACCGCATATATGTTTAAATATTGATAAATATATTTTCAAATATGTATCTATATCTGCATTTAGAAAGTTTTTATTGGCTATAACATACAGGTTCATATAGTAATTTCTACCAATCATCCAAAGCAAATATTGTGGGTGCTCGCGTTTTAAAAATATTTAATTGAAAATCATAATTTTGAATGATTAAAAAATACTAATTAAAATTTTAATTCTAATTAATTATTAAAAATTACTTAATTATTCAAATATATCCCTATAACCTAAAAAAACGTTTCATAGAGTTTTCCCCAAAATTGTATAAAATAGCACGACTATGCTTGACTATAGATAGTAATGTATATAATGTAATCAATAATTAAAACTTTGAGGGTCATATTTAATGAGAATTTTTAATCATTTTGATGGCGTCATAAAGATTTTGTAAAAATTAAATAATCGATATGACGACGGAATTTTGAATTATAAAAAAAAATATATGAAACTGTTCAAATGTCAAATTTCAAATGTTTTTCAAATTTGTATGTACATTTAATATGGATTTAAAATTAAATTGACATTTTTGTTCATGTAATAGTTAGTAAAAAAGTGTCTTAAAAATGTGATAAAAATCTTTTAACTTGATTAGTGATCTTCATGTTTTCCAGGGTCAAAAGAGGGAGACCTGCCCATCTCCATCCGACAATAGTTACGACGACTGTCTGGCAAAGTGTTCCCTATCCCGGGAGCGATGTAACTGTCCAATCAGAAGTGAGTCGGCTACCTACGTACCCCATTACGTCATTTATGAAAGCGGTCTTCAGAGATCAGTTTTTGTTTTTAAGTTGGATGGGTATTCATATGCATTTATTATGTTTCGGGCCTATTGTCAATTGTTTTCGATTTTCGTGCTCCATGCATTATCATTCAGATTACACAAAATGAAAGTATCGATTAACTCAATTAAAGCAATTTAAAAGATATTGAACATAAAAACACGATCCAGAATTGACAAGCGCAGCTCTAAACCGGTGTTTTAGATTTAAAGATGGAGAACATCTTTGCTATTCTTTGCCATCTTTGGTAGATAATCTGTACACTACAATGTTCAATATATAAGAATTATTTTATTTGAACTGATTAAGGCAACACAGATGTTAATACTAATGTAGGCTACTCATCTTTTCGGACAAGCTCTACATTTACCTATAAAGATCTGTTTTGAACTTATCACTTGT
This sequence comes from Coelogynopora nodosa, assembly GCA_034780555.1. Classification (NCBI taxonomy): domain Eukaryota; kingdom Metazoa; phylum Platyhelminthes; order Proseriata; family Coelogynoporidae; genus Coelogynopora; species Coelogynopora nodosa. The sequence continues at coordinate 7,440 of JAUZND010092172.1, read as the reverse complement.
AAATGCTGGATAGTGCTTTAATTTACAAGTTTAATAAATTTAAATATATCTTTTTTAATTGTTCCATGTTTACTCACTTTCTTGATTTATTTAGTAAAAATTATTTCTTTTGCTTCTTCTACCATTACACAATAATAATCTATATCATAAGTTAACAGAATTAATATACAGTGGACTTATTATTATTAAACCACCACGCACTCTGCAAACTATATTTAAAAACATGTATTTTTCTGTTGGAAATGTATTAATTAAGCATTGTAACTAGTTTGGGCTCGGTAACTAAACACATCATATATGATTGGATTTTTAATGTCGGACCAATTCAAAAATTGGGTTAAAATGCATCAGGAATTGTATTTTAAAAAGGTAATTATGTGAGCTCTTTTCACATTGATTCTCATATAATAACATGGAGATCATTAAAATCATTGAAAATTCATTACATCGTTGGCTGAAGAATTGAAAATTTTTGTCTTATGTATATAAATAGTGTTCGAAATGTATGGCTAACCAATATTGAGGTTTGTAATTAATTAATTTCAATAATATATTTCTTTGTTCTTACGAATTGATGAAATGAATATAAAATCAATAACTATTCAATACCCAATCGATATTGAATAAATAATTGAATATATATTTGGGGTGTTATTCCTACTTTGATTATTCTATTAACAAATTTAATAACGATTCGTGTCGTTAGTTATGTCAAAAATAATGTTATCGAATCGGTTCACTTCATTATTTTTATTCCAGCTGTTGAATTGCCTAAGAAGGTGAAACATTTAATTGTTAATAAAAGCATTTAGAATATATATATATATATATACATTTATTATTTATATTTCCCGTGAGCTCAAGTTGGAAATGTCGATAATAATACAACACAATTTTAGATAATTAATTTCGATTAAATCTTCCGTAGACACTTCAAATATAGTTTAGCATTGATTGAAATGCTTGAAACAATAATTTTAGATTTTTATAATGGTATCGTTGCGCAATAAGAAACCACTTCCCTCTATAGTTGTCTCTTAATGGGTTTAGTAAAACTCTTATGGGTTTTCTATGCGCAAGAGATGTTTACTTAATAGGTTTATGCTTTATTGTTGTGAAAATATTTTATTTATGGATGTATTAGGCTTCTTTTAGTTAATTTATATTAAATCATTTAAATTAATTTGACTTAGTTACGTCTAATTATAAGGCTGTTGTACCATTAATTAACGTATATAATTTATACACTTATCAGCCATTAAATGATCAAATTCATTATTCAACCTTGGTTACAGTTTGCTATAGAACATATTTGATGAATTCGTTTTACTACCAATCTTAATTAATATTTGCTAAAGGAATATAACATTATTTACATTTATACAATTACTCTTCTAACTATTTTTCAATATATAATGACTAACTTTTGATATCATTACAACTATGAAAAACCGTGATGGCAACAATTTAAAATAAGAGTCCACCATGTTTTATATTTAATGCCACGAAAATGTTTTAATAAATGATAAAAAATTAAAGTGTTTACATTTAAATTGGATTCAAATAGCAGACAAAACCAATTGAATGAGTTGAACACATAATTGTATATATATATATTAGATTCACGCCATGAGCAAAGTTTTTTTTAATGATTATCTTCAACAGCCACAGAGGGTTCCGTCTTTTACTCTTTGTATATATAATACGTGAGATGTTAAGGGTTAGTTTATGTTAAAAATTGGGATACTTGAAACATATTTTTTAATCTCAATTATCTAATTTTGTTAATTATACATATTAGCAACAGCTCTATATGCAGTTCTGGCATTACCTTTAGATTCATTATACTAATTAAACCGACACCTTTATCTCTGAGCTGAGTAACAAGGGACTATAAGTAGTCAACAGAAATATTCTTCCATTTCAATCACATTATTAAAAGTAATTTTGACTCAGAACTATATAATCTTTGAAGTTAAGCTTAATTTGGTTGATTTCCATTTTTTCGTCGGCGGATATCATAAACAAATCATTTCCAGTAGTACGTACTAACCCAACCAACCCACCTACCTACCCATCTCAACCTCATCTACACAAAATGGTGGTACAGTCAATGTTCTGGCGCTTTATTCAAAAACCCTTCTCGATACGCCTGAATTCTATCATCAATCACCACGAATGGTTCCTACTTTTTAATCGATCCTGGACGAGAATATGCGACTATACTGGTTGTCTGAAATGATTACTTCATTGAGGCAAGCTAATACTAATCAGGGGATGGGGGGTGAGGGGAGAGCCAGAACCCCGTAGCCATCCCTCTCTTTGTCGGCATTCCTGGAGTATAGTTCGGGTATATGTTCCACCGCTGGCAAGCCATATAATGGAGGGTCAGGGTCTAAATATAATGCCAATCCACTTGGTTGACCAGCTAGGTCAAGAGTTGCTATGCTTCCAGTGGAGGCTTTCATCACGGCTCATTGCTAGTGAAAAGAGACAGGTTTAGCGGCTGATATCTATGATATGTGAGTACGCGAGCAACATTTTGTCCTCCCCTTTATAGAAATGATATATTGACGTTAGAGATTTGTGTTATACTTTATTGGCATAAGATACAATGATAGACACGCAATGATTGTTAATTTTTAATAAAACGTAATCTAAAATTTATATCAATATGCTGGTTTGTTAGGAAGCATTGCAAGTGAATCAACTAAATATATTTTAAAATATACATTCATAAATATCTAATTATAATTGTTCACAAAGAACAAAATACAAGTGTAATAAAGAACGGTAAATAAATACTAAGTACAATAACAATAACAATTTAATTACACATATATTTATTAAATTCAATGAAATATAGCCGTACCAAGCCAAAATAAGTACAATTATCTCATTTAAGTACACATTTCAACTCAACCCAACTTCAATGTCTAATGTTGTTTGTTGCGCTTTACCTGAGCGCATTGGACACTAATCAAATATATGAACAAGAAGTCCCAAGTGTTTGAGTATATAAATCCCGCGCCGCAGTAAACATCTGAATAAGGGATGGAAAATGTGTCAACCACGAAGCAATCTTATTGCTCTGGCACAAAAAAAGATGGACAGATCATCTTCAACCGAAAACGATTTATGAGAATAAATAAACAAATGATCTGCATCGAGCCCAACGGACCCAATATGACCGAATGGAGTCCAGTGGCCTCTGTCCTCCGTGCAACTGACAAAACAGTGACAACCGCTACAGGAAACAATGTGACCGAATAGAGTTCAGTGGCTTCTGAAATTGTATAATATCTTTTTAAATTATGGATAAAGTTATATGGATATATGCATACAATAAGTTAATATTAAATCTAATACAATATCACTTTAATAAATTGTTGAAAATGTAATGTTCTGAATTTTCCTAATCATAATCTGCAACTATAAGGAGCAATGTTATTACTTTAAAATGAAAATACTGAATTATAAATGGCTCTATCGTATCCAACAAGTTTTAACATGTAATATCAAGATTGATGTGTTTCCTAATGACAGAAAATATGAAAGCAATTAAAAAAAAATTAAATGTTATATACCTAAGTGAAGCATTTTCATATCTATATAATCGTTTCACTGCAAGGTATCAGATAGGAATCGATTGTGAAGTCGTTTCGTGCATGTTTGGAACGGTTATGTTTAAACTTATTATAAACGATTTCATAAATTATAAAACAACGAATTCTCCTGGAAGATAGGTGTGTATATTGGTTGTAGACTATTACTGTCTTGATAATCACCAAATATTTTGTATCATTTTGGATAACATGTCAATTTTAATGATCGATGCTCTTGCTTCGTTATATATATTTATTTATTTATTTATTATAACTATATAGAAGCAATGTAGTTATTGTTTGTTGCTTGAAATACTATACAACGTTTTGAAAAGTGATGTCGAAAAAAGTCAATTCTATTTTAGTGGTTTGTAAATATATGTCTTACACAGAAAGAAATCGTCAAATTCGCGTTGCTATTATTTGTTTTTCTATTTTACTAATAAAATATGTTTAGAGCTTTTAAAAAAATTATTTCTTAAGATCGGAGGAAATCAATAGAATGTAATATTTTATAAAAAATATAGAAATAAAAGATATCACAATTTAAAAATAATTCAAAATATGATATAACAATATATGAAAATGAATGAAGATATAATATTGTATATGTGTAATGGTAGATGGAAAGAATTTCGAAGACCTCAACAAACATGAATTTATACTGATCATATGTTATTAGCAATAACGTCCAACCTTTAGAATTTTAAATTATTCATAAGATATTGAAATGATAACAAAATCACTACTAAATGACCCGTTCCCTATTGTAAGAATCTTTTGATCCACAGTTTACACAAATCGTTATTTGGTATTCTCAAAAGATAAGTTTTTTTCGCGTTAAGGTCAACTAACTTATTTGTGAAAAATCCGGAAATTTAAGAACCCTTCTGAAGCTCACCTTTTGAATTTTAAGTTTCTATATTATTATGAACAAACTAATCATTTTAGGATGTTCCTCTCCTATTTTGATAATTGTTAGACCAGTCGTGCCAACTTTCTTAGATTATTTTGTGAATTTTTCAATACATTCGATATTATTGTTACTCAACTTTTTTTAATGACTTGAAAGAAATTGTGATGCAATTATAGTAAGTTTCCCACCATTTCGGCCAATTTTAAATAAATACAATTAATTGGCTAAAGTTTAGAAATTAGTGCACAGCTAAGTAGATGCCTTAATGAATTTAAATGATCATACAAACTTTTGTTTCAAACAGAGAGGATTGATTTTGATTTTGATATTGGTAATATTATGACACAGTTTTGTGGCCTAATGATTTAATCTGCAGGATAATATTCCAGAAATTCACCTTTCAATCCGATACATTTGTCTTATCTCTTATGATATCGATTTTATATCCCAAATTAGAAAAAGATGATAAACATAGATCATAAAAACATAGACATAGTTAAAGTTAATTATGAATTATATTGTTAATTCGAATACCTGTGTAATTTAAGTACATTCATACTTTTATTTCAAAAGAAAAATATTGTTTATCGCTGTCGGTATTTAAGCATAGTATTCAATATTTCAATCTGACTCAATATACAGTGATATCTATTTATCTTATTAAAATTTCGAATACCACGCTTCAACTTTAAAAATTTGTATATTAAATAGCAAAGTAAAATAGTCAATTAAATAGTTAAATTAAATTAAATTAAATAGTCAATAACTGAATTCTAATCCGATAAAATATATCAATTAAAACTAACACATTCGATATGATTGAGGAAGAAAGAAAGTTTTACATACGACAGCAATTTTTAAAATGAAATATGAAAACAATTTTTTTAAAGTTTATGAAAAATTCAAACCTTATTCGAATATACAATACTCTTAAATAGTAACATTTTTTTAAAAAGCTCACAATTTTTTTTAAATACTGAACTTTAACGAAACAACGACACTTACAAAAGATTTTCGAGAAATACACAAAAATTATGATTGATTGTAGTTCAACTGAATATAATTGATAACATCTACTCTATGTGCACTAACTCATTGATAGTATAGTTAAGATACTCATTGATAGTATAGTTAAGATACTCATTGATAGTATAGTTAAGATACTCATTGATAGTATAGTTAAGATACTCA
>JAUZND010092171.1:1406-14741 GCA_034780555.1 Coelogynopora nodosa | reverse complement strand
AAATATACGCTTTTGCCAAATTATTTCCTCATCTTCAATGCTTAATGCATCGGCTGTACGTTTGTGGATACCTATTCCCAACTTAGTGAGCTCCTTGCATTTTGCATCAAGAGCTCGTTTGAAATAGGAAAATTCTTGCTGTTCACAGTTCATGATTTTAACAATTTGACCATTTTCCTTCAGATGTCGTTGCAATCCACAGCATATTTGGTAAAGAGTATTCAGGGGGAAGTTTTTTCCATCCAGTCGTCGGCACTCTACTGCAAATCTCGCCAACCAAACATTTAGTTCATTGTTTGTCATTGTTATCAGCTCTTGTACTGTTTCACCATTTTCGTTGCGGTATTTTCACCAAGCTTCGAAAATTTCTAATGACCACTTAGTCGATCTGTCTGTATGAACTTTTTACTTTGTCTTATGAGGTCATCAATACCTTCTGTTTGTTAAAATAGGAAATCGTGAAGCAGATGGCTGTTTAGTATTCATGATAAAAAAGGTTGAGTAAACTGTAATATTAATTTAATAGATAAATGTGGAATAAAACTTAGTTACTAATTTTAAACTTAGCTACACATTTTTAAATGTTTTATTTCCATGGTATAATAATGATTATTGCATGAAAATGATTCAAAATCAAAGAAATTGCACGAAAGCCTTCGTTTTCCAATTATTGAACTCGCTGACGCTCGTAGTCGATAATTGGAAAACTCAGCCTTTCGTTCAATAACCATTAATATTGAATAACTTTCATGAAATATCTATGTAATATAATTCATAATTTTGAATCGCATTTAGAATAATATTCACTGTATAGTAATAAAAATCAAACCCTTGAATATGAAACATAATTGCGAAACACATTTCAGATGGCGACCATTATTTTGAATCGTAAGAGATGACTTTACGACGACATAAGATTAATGATATTGTAGCATAGACGGGTGTCTCATTTTATGACACAAAAAGATAAGCTAGGCGTCGCTCAAATCAGCCGTCTATGCTACAATATCGGAGCTCTTTCCAAAGTCTTAAAATGTTCATTAATCTTATGTAGTCGTAAATTCATCTCTTACGATTCAAAATAATGGTCGCAATATGAAATTTGTTTCGCAATTAAGTTTAATATTCAAAGGTTTTATTTTTATTTCTATACAGTTAATATTATTCTAAATGCGATTCAAAATAATAAAATATAAGGTATTTTGATAATTTGAAACTAAATTTATTTGAAATTTATATTTTAAAGAATATAATAATCATAATATTAAAAAAGAGATCATAATAAGTTGATATTTTAACGATTTAGAAAAATGTTTGGTCATTTTCTCTTGTTCGCTTTGTTTGGACTGTTAATATCTCCTTTATGCCAATGTAGGAAATTGCGTAGAAAAGATGTGTTCAAATCTGTTGTCAAAATTGTAAGTTCTAAAATGAACTTTTTATTATGCACTGGAACATTAATATCTAAAGATACAGTTCTTACAGCTGCCCGTTGTATAAATCGTTTATCATCTTATTATACAGCTGTCATTCTCAATGGACAATCATTTGTAGACCGTATTGCAGTTAAAAGTTTAAAACCTCATAGCAAATTTCGAAGTCGAAATATTTTTTCGTTAAAGTATGACATTGGAATAATCATTTTGAATCGCGAAGTGAAGGAAACACATGATGTATGGTACGCACAAGTTACAAAAAATTCTATCTTAAATCTTCCTGTAAATGCTACTGCTGTCGGTTACGGAATTACCGAGGATGGTGAGTATAACGATGGAAAGAAAGGGAAGGCTGTTGTGCAAGTACATCGTGCACAAGTTTGCGAAAATAAAATGGTGAAACTTGGTGAAATGTTTCAATTTGCCCCACGACTTATCTGTGCCCTGCCAATTAGAGAATTTGATCGTAATGTATGTTTTGGAGACTCAGGAGGACCGCTATTTATATATAATAAATTTGCTGATGAATATGTTCAAGTAGGAGTTGCGTCTTTTTCATTTACAAAGAGAGTGGCGCCTGGAGAACGATGTGGTATGGAACCAATTTTAGGATATGTTTCAACTAGTTTTTATTTTTTATGGATCGAGGACAATAGCGGTTCTAATACTTTGATGGTGTATTGCACAATATTCAGATTGTATTTTTTCTATTCATGTATTTATGTATTTATGTATTAATGTATTTTTCTTTAATTTTCTCTGACATGTATGAATTCATTTATTGGTTTGTAAAGACTGTATAGTCTATGTTAAATATACAGTACGTGTTATTTAAACATTATAAACCCTTACCAAGTGGAAATGAATATATTATACTTAACCATTTTCAACAATTCTGCTTTTTAATATAAATTGAAAGGGGATATTTATCAAATAACGTTTAATTCATATTGGTAAATATTTATCAGATTTGAATTTGTTCAATATATCATTTGTAAACATTTTGCAAATTTATTAAATCTATTCGCCCTAGAAAGTTTTGCGATTTTTATTGTTTTTATCAAAAATCGGTAAAATTGAAAACTGCAATTGTCATCTATCGCTATATAAATTTATTGTATATTCTTATTAATTTAACAATTTACAAGGTGGTCGGAACTGTTATATTTAATTGTATAGTGATTGTTTTCGATATATTGCAAACTACTTGAATGAGTTTGTCGAATATAAACATAGAATTCTACATTGTTCTATCGCACGATTTTCAGAACGAACACTAAACACTCTTGTATAACTGTGTAATAAAATTTTATTGATTTCTTTCTAATCACTAACCCTAATCAATAACCTTATACAAAATATGTGAATATAAATTTTTTGTGTACTTCTTATAAGTACATATGATTTTTCTAAATTGTATTTTTATTCAAGTGCGATCACGTCATTTTTATTTAATACTACTAAACCATTTTTGATATCACTTCACTTTCAATATAGTGAAAAAAATGTATGTTATAAGTTTTTTTAAGTATGTACTAAATGTATATTTTATGTTCGAAATATGTATTATTTGTGTTCTAAAGATTAAGCAAGTGTATTTTTTTGGTAATATTTATATAAAATAAATTGAAAACATCCGTTAAACTATATTTATTTAAATATTTTTTGAGTTTTAATTATCTATTTTTGTCATTGTAAGGATTTAGATTTATATTTATGCATATCGCAAATTGACTATTTAAGTAGTGTGAAACAGTTTCATTGTATTTACTAAATAACAATTTATTTCAAAGGCAATTCGAGAAAATCTATTATGTAAAGTTTCGGTATTAACTTATGACTTTTGTTCTCTATTGAATTGAATGTTAGTCAATTAATAGTTGCACAAGATGCCCAGCAATATCAATTTTAGGAAATCGAATTGTGGTTCAATCTATAGTCTGTAGTATATATAGTACGCATACACCTCAATATCCAATTTTATGATCAGAGAAATATACATATATATTTTGGAAAAAAATAGATCAGCACGGAAACCATTTTTAAAGAAACTATCAATATTTGTATTACAAAACTTTTTTTTGAACAAAATACAATATAAAAAAAGTAATTTATTAAATTGTCATACTTTGGGTAAACCGCTGAAATAACAATATTATACATAGTAATATTATATTTAGAGATAGATACTTTGTACAGTTCCTAAAACTTTTTATTGATAAATATTTAGTAAAGGCAGTATAACGTTAATTTAAGAAATACTTGGCACAGTCCCTACAACATTGTTTTGAAAAATACCTGGTGCAAGCCTTATGATGTTTAACGTATAATAATATATTTTTCAATTTTCAGATAAATCGTCCGCACATTTTTTGCCACGTCTCCCAAAAAAACCTATCGACCTGGCCCAAAAAGAATTTCGGTCCGGTTGATAATAATCCTCTTGGTTGACCACCGGTTGTCCACCTCCTCTTGGCAGCCCGACGTAAAGGCAGATGCAAAGTTTGCCGGAAAAATACCAAACTCATGTGTAGGAAATGCAATGTTCTATTGCTTAGTAACTGTTTCACTCACTTTGAGTAAATTTTACTCACTATTTCACATTGTAAAATTGTTTTGTATAGTCACAACTGGCCAACGTCCACTTTTTGAACATTCCTAAACAGACAATGTCAAAAAATAGATATAAATTTATTTTATGGATATACTTGTTTTGTGTTCTATAACAATGCCATGCACACTGAAATGATTTAATATGTGTTTTACACTAGCTGCCACTAATGTGGTTTAATTACATATTATAATATCTATGGCATTAACGACATGACCAATTTTGATTTTTTATAATTTAATAGGTAATTAATGTTTTTCATTGCTGTCCTTTATATTTTCAAATTTGTAAATTTGTACAGCTTGATATGTACCTGTTTTAACATATTCCCTATTAACGTCCCCTTTACCAGCATTCACGATTTAAATATGTAAACATATTTTTAGAAATTGTCAAGAATGTTTAATTTTGAAGATCAAACATTTCAATACAAACTAATTTTAACAGAATTTCTTAGATATTGCTCAACGGTTTCAGGCCAAAATTATGAATGTACGGTTCGAATAAGTAAGTTTAAAATTTTATACCATGCATTTTCAAAATATTTTAGTTGGAAGAATAGGATAATATTTGTTTAAAATGAATCCCGATTCAAATGTTATCACAGGTAATATATATATAATATATTATTATATTTATTTACTTCAAATGAGCTATTACATATTTACATATATATTTATAATTTACAGATAGTACATAATTAATTTTATAAATTTTAAATATGACAGCTGACATTTTTTTTAGAGAAAGTATGGCATAATCTACAATTTTTAAATAAATTTTATGATTCTAAATTAAAATTCATTTTCTTGTTTGTTTTAATTGACCAAAATGAATATATTTATATCACCTTGGTCATAGTAAACAGTACATTTACAAAATATTTATTTTAGATGAACTTGTCGCGTTTAATATATTTATTAATTAGTGAGTAATACTTAGTTTTTTATATTATTTTAATGTTGACCATGTATATGAAATTAAACGTAACGCATTTACAAAAAAATCATTATGTATATTTATTCGTATTTCTGAACTCATTTTAAATTTAATGACAATTAAAATATTACTTTAATTTATCTACATCTTGACACTTTCTCAAACGTAATTTTCAAAATAAAAAAATGTACTACAATCATACACAGTATCTGTAATATGCATTTCATTATTTTTATTTTTGCATAATGTTATCAATATTAGGAATCTTTATATTATTTAGAATTGTATAAACTCTGTCTCTGTATAATCTGTTTCTGACAGTGTCAGTGACAGTGTCTGTATCTGACTGTGGCTATAAAATGTTTGGCTATATTCTATATTCTAGCACCAAAAAATCAAACAGCTTTTATATAATTTTTTTTTATATAATTAGACAAAAGACTTTAAATTATTCATTTACATGGGATACTTATCCCTCTAATTTAAATTAATGTAATTATAGCCCTGAATATATAAAATCTATTTCAGTAAAATCCACCTCTAAAGTAAAGAAATTTGTGCATATAATGTATGAACAACCGTATTCATCATTGCTTCCATTTGGCATACATTCAATTTTTATATTAATTTGCATATAATATTAGTCATTTTTTAATAACATGTCTCAAAAACCTATAGTGACAGTGTACTTAGGCTATCTTTGTTAAAAATCCTTAAATAATATAATTTTACAAATATATTTAATAGTATGAAATAAAAATATTATACATATTATAATAAAGATAATAATTGTTTGCTTTAAATTTAAAATGATGTTTTAAAATACATTCTTAAAAATATGCTTTAATATTAATATTTATATTATTATGAATGTTATATCACTATATCAATTATATTGTGCTAATGGTAATTATATATTTACAGCATATTATTAGCAATATATATAATATTCAATAAATATATTTAGTGCTATTAAAAGTTTTTAAATATGTACTTATGTAATATAATTATTTTTCACTAGCACAAATTAATAAAATCATAGTTTTACTATATAAAACACTATTTTTAAAATTAAATCACATTAGTTTTTTTGAACTAAGTAAACATTTTAATACTCTTCTGATTGTTCATATTATTTTTTTAAATCAGATTTTTATAGTAATTTTTACCTACAGCTACTTCAAAAAAATATCATAATTATTATTTTAAAATTTTGTTGCAGTTAAACAAACATGTATTAATAATTTATCTTGTACCAACATTTAATATATGCTTTTAAAATAACACTATATGTTTTAAGAAGTATTATGAGTAAAATATAATTTATTAATAAATTTCTCTCTATATAAATAATGTTATAGTAAAATAAACAAAAAAATGTACGACAATAACATATTATATGAACAATATTTTATTAAATATATATGTAAATAATTATTTTCGTTTTCATATTATAACATTATATATTATTTTGCAGGGTTGGCCAAAAGTAACTGAACCCAAAATATTAATGAAAAATGGTTGTCTATGTCAGAATGGTTCAAAATTATGCAAGTCTATGCCAAAGCAATCAATACTTTTAATTTGTATGAAGAGGCCATATAGCATAGACATTGAATTTTAATTTGAAATCAATATCACAGACAGCAGTTAGCATTGAGAGGCAAAAATTAAATGTTAATCAGCATGTTTTTCTTATTACAAATTACTATGCCAGAAATGGCTACAAACATGTCAAAGATCGGGAAGAAACATTTGAATCACCAAGTCCTTCAAAGTCAACAATATTGGATCTCTTGTCAAAGTTCTTCACAACAGGGTCAGTGTTAGATGCCATAAAGACTGGTAATTCAAAGTTCATCTGAAACAATGAAAATGTTGATGTGGTCACTGCTGCTTACATCAAAATTCCCAAAAAATAAATGCATTTGGCATCACAGGAACTAAACCTTTTCACATTTAATTTCGAACAAGACAATTTCAATATCGAAAAAGTGAAATTTAATATCGAACAAGAGAAATTTAATATCAAACAATAGAAATTTAATTTCGAACAAATTAATATAAATACATAGTTTGCCTTTTATTAACTACAGCATGTGGGACAGAGTGTGCAATCTTTTCACACTCATTGCACCTTATTCATACAGCTGCTCATCCATTAAGAGATACTGGAGTGCATTCAAAGCTGGCGTGAAGGGTAAATATCGTAATAGAAGAGAAGAGGTAATTGCAAGGTCGGTAGCCTACAAGGAGAAACATTGACTGCAAAACGATTACGATTGCTGACACAAGTTGCTCATGCACAGTCCATCCCACACGCTGTAGTTCATAAATTACAAGGTTATTTTAACAATGTTCAAGAGAACATTGCAAAGGCAAGAAATGGGGAAAATGTTCCAACTGGACGATAAGAGTTTTTTAAAGACTAATATCAGTAAACACTAATATCAGACTTATATTTCCACTAATATAACAAACTATTTTATATTTTGTTAATTAAATATTATTTACTTTGTTCCTAATTGTGTTCTTAAATGTTACAATATTTATTTTAATTAATTTGTTTGAAATTAAATTTCTATTGTTCGATATTAAATTTCTCTTGTTCAGTATTAAAATTCTCTTGTCCAATATTAAAATTCTCTTGTTCGAAATTAAATTTCTCTTGTTCAAAATTAAATTTCTCTTTTTCGATATTAAAATTCTCTTGTTCGATATTAAAATTCTCTTCTTCGATATTAAATTTCTCTTGTTCGAAATTAAATGTGAAAAGGTTTAGACATGGATGATGAATAGGGCGCCATAGACCTTTGGAGTGGCCAGCTCTCTCTCTGGACCTCACTCCATTAGATTTATTTTTGTGGAGTGTCTTGAAGAATGAAGTGTATGCAGTGAAACCATTTTAAGCATTTGTAAAACTTATAAATTTCACATATTGATTGTTCCAATTGTTCAAATGTATTAAATAAATACAAATATTGTGAATAATGTCAATTTCTTCATAATTCTAAATATTCTAAATATAGATAATTTTGGCCCACCCTGTAGATACATAAATCAAAAACTCATATGAATTATTATTTTTCACTAAATTATTAGTCTTCATATAATTAATAATTTAAAATTAATCCATTATAAATTAGCTATATTTTAAATAAAATTTTAAACTGTAATTAATACTGATAAATTACATTATAATAAACTCATAATAATTTGCTATGTGCAAAATAATATAAAAAATATCAATGCTTTTTAGTTCAGATTAAATTATCTCTTAATACATTTTTAAAACAAAATAACTTTAATTGCAAGTAATAATGATTTTTGCCAATCAGTTTTTTAAACCATTTCTCAACAATACTATAAAAATACAATTATAAATAATTGAACCATATGCACATTGGCATGAGTACAATGTTTTGCTATATTTTATAACCATGAGATGACTTATACAATAACCATTACATGACAATCGAACTTTTGACCTTCAACTATTAATTTTAAACATTTATTCTCTACATAAACTTCAATTCTTATTTTCGATCGCTATGACTAAGTTCAGTATTGTTTGAATCTTAAATTTATAGGTACTTAAAATTATATATATATACCTATCTCTTGCTGTTATTTTATTCATTGTACTACATGGATATCCGAAAATTCGTAAATGATAAAGTTTTACGGCAACATACAGTAGGCTTTCTTTTTATATGTAATTGCTGTCTCTGATTACATCTGTATGAATATATTATAACCTTAACAAAGAATTAGTATCTTCAATGTAGAACAATATAAAAATTTCACAATTCAATATTCATGTATTTAAAACAGTCCTGAGTTAATTATAATCATGATTTTGATTTTTAAAATTCTCTATCAATATTCGCCATTCGTTTATTGGTGTAAATTGTCTCATTTCATAATTCCTTTTCTTACAAACTGCGTTCGGTATTGATCTCAAGACTCGAATAATTGAACACAAAAAGTTGTTTCCGAACAAATACCTTATAATGTCACATATTACCCATGCAACCCATTCTTTACAAACTGGATATAACTTTTATTTTCATTAAATGTTCTATTCTGTTATCATATGTTCTCAGAAACTCATTTTTGGTTAATATGCAATATTTTATTTTTATGACATGTTATATGCATATTATCTCTTATATCTGATACTTTTCCTTCTGTTGTAGCAAATGTTTTGCTTTTGGATGCCGCCTCCACCTACAGACATGAAATCTGATGATTGATGGCACTGCAGGTCATGTCCTCTAATCACACTGGCACTCGCATGAAGACAAAGACTGGCCATCCTACCAGTAGTAAACAGGACATTGCTATTCGTCAGAGCGCATCCGACCTTGACCTTCTTATCCGCCAACTGGGAGAGTCCTCGGCCGATTATGTCGGTCTCCTGGACCAGCTCAACAGTCACATTGAAAGCAGCTGTATCTCTTGGCTAGGGGAGCGTCAAGATGCCCTTGCTGGTGTGGTCAAAGGTGTGGGCCACTGTCTGCGTTCACTGGACTGGGAAGTCAGACTTAGGTCCGTCTCAGTTCTCATTCAGCTAGTTGGAATCATAGATGTAGACTATATTGATGACACTCTGGCCCCCGTTATCGCGCACGTTATTCCCTGTTTAGGAGACAAGCAGATGGCTGTTCGACGTATTAGTGTGGATTGTCTGCATGCTTACATGAAACACACGAGCGACTTCACTAATTTGATGCATCTTTTAGCTCGTTATGGGGCAGAAAATGAAAACTCCAATGTACAGAAAGATTGCATTTCATCGATAACACAATTAATTCGAAGTGACATGTCCCATCGAGATTTTCATGAACTAGTCTCCTGTTTAGCTAAAAAGTTGTTAGCTCGTGATGAGGATGTATGTAATTCGGCGCTGGCAGCCCTTGAAAAAATTAGAGGGGTTGTAGGGGAAGATGTGTTTAATGTTTATCTCAATCGGCTGTCGTCACCGCTTCGCAAATATTATTATCGTGTCTCTGGCAGAGACCAAGAACAGATGGTCTATTCTGATGCAGAACCACAATCCTCGTCCACAACCAGTCTTCTTCCAACAATGATCTCCTTCCAGAAACGGCACTCTCTCAATGTTTTGGAAAGCTTGCCAGCGGGTGCCACCGCTCGTAGTCCCGTTAACTCCCGCAAAGTGCTCACTTCTCTTCCCGCCAGCTCCGGTCAATCGGTCACTGAACCAACCACTAGTAACACCATCTCCTCCCCCAGTGTTGACAGGAAGTCTCACAACATGCCAGCAGCTATTAGTCCCTTGGTGTTCGGTATCATTCCAAAATCCCTGATGGACCAGCTGGACGACGGGGAAGATTTTCGAGTTCGAGCCCATGCGGTGGAGGAGCTGAAGATCATAATTCGTGACCTCGACGACATGTCGCCTTTGATGCCCAACCTCCCGCGACTCTTCACCTTCCTGAACAGCCTCTTGGAGGACAACAACTTCAAGATAGTCACGGTCACGCTGGACATCTTCACACTCCTGGTCACCTGTCTGGGCGGTGACATCGAGCGTCACCAGCGGCAGATCATCCTAGCCATCGCCAAGCGGCTGGGCGACAACAAGATCGTGGTGCGTCAGGGAGTGATGAAACTGGTCATGCTGCTCATGCAGGTGCTCACGCCGGGTAGTGTTCTAACTGAGATTTCGGAGAATCTGACCAACCGGAACTCCAAGGTTCGTCAGGAGACGCTCAACATCATCATTGCCTCCTTGCTCACGTTTCCCAGTGTGGACTTTGATTTGCCTTCTTTGTGCAACATCCTGGGACCCTGTCTGATTGACTCCAAGCGGCAGGTAACTGTACGACTTTAATACTTTACATGAAACATAATTATTATTTAAGTTTATAGCATATGATGTCGTTTATGATAATTAAAATAATACCATTTTAGTGACAATAATAGTCTATAGTAATGGCATAATAAAATATATATTTATTATAGTTGGTTGTCAAAGTTTACTTTCCAATTTCTTTGTTATTTTTTGTTATTGTTATTAAATCAATATTTTAGAGGTGATATCTAGAAATCAGATTTTGTTCAGAAAATGAAAAACGTAAAACAATTCATTTGAATATTTTTTCTCAAAATAAATTAACACTCTTATAATAAACAGTCATTTTTACATATCCGTATTAAACAAAAATCATCCTACTACGTGTGTATATAAATATTATAAAATAGTAATATTTTAAAATAATAACTTCAAATTTAACAGGTGATAATATTAAACTTATTATTAATAACAGTTTAAATTAATAATGTGATACAATTAAAAATATGCATTTATTGTTCAAGCATTTTGAATGTAATCAACTTAGTTAATAGTATTTAAAATGACCTTGATAATATTGATTTATTCTATTTTTCATTTCACTCTGCGCAATAATTCTATATTTATTGCTCTACTATATCTTTGAAAAAGTACAATATTGCACAGTGTGAAATATATTTATAATTGTATGTATAATTAAATGTAATGTTACCCATACAGCTCAATAAAATAAACGATTAATTTAAATATTTGAATATTACATAGGTACTACTCGTTATAAATGAAAAAGTCATCATTTATTTTTAATTTACAGGATTATAGATACATAACAATATCTTTGTTTTAATAACGTTATTTGATTCACAAAAAAACGGGCTCAAATTTTATTGATTATAATTATATCGTCACGTCATAACGTACATATTTATCTACACAACCTGTGCCTATTTTCATTATCTGGCCACATCTGTCACACACACACACACACACCCCTACATCATGCAAGGTTCGTCACACGAGCCTGGAGTGTATCGCCGTGTTGGCCCAGAGTCTGGGCGCGGGCAGGCTGGATCCCCTGATGCAGGCGGCAGATCGGGCGGCGCAGGTGGAGGCGGCAGACCCCAACACCGCCGCCAGTGGGGAGGGGGGTGTCATGCAGGCGGTGCAGACGCGGCTGGCCCGCAGACAACTGCCTCGTCTGGGGGTGGAGGGGTTGGTGGAGTACGCCTGTCCTGTGCCCTCCTCGGCCGGTGAGATTTGTGGGGTCATTGGGGGGGGGGGGGGGGGGGGGGCTGGGGGTAGATGTAGCTTGATCGGGATCAAGAAATACCGGCTTGAAGATATCTTGATTTGATGGAGAAGAAAGCCTGAAACAAATTCTGAAATAAGTAAAATGCTTGAGATGTCTTTGAAACATTCAAGTAATAAATGTTTCTAAATAATTTGTTTTCATTCTCCAAATCGTTCTCTATGTCTGTATTTCAGTATATTTTTATGTGGGATTTTTTGTCAGTTTCACTGCTTGTGGCCCACACTTGATAATCGGTCTCTTAATATATGAAAATTTAGAATATATTCTTGTCAACAACTTGTCATATATATTTATAGGTTGTGTACGTATAATGTATACGAATTTTAAATAAATCTATAGTTAATAAAACATTTTGGGCATTTTAATGAAAATCTAGGAAAACCTTTTGAATATAGTTTCATTATATTACACCTATTAGCCATGTTTAGTGTTTATAGAGGGCGGCACATCTAAAATGATACTTACATATATGTAAACTTAAAGGTATTTAATACGTATGTGATGTTCCATCGTAACTATATATTCTTATTATAATATACAGTGAGTTAGTAGGATGAAATCAGATTGCAAGCTCTGCTAGAATGATGTGATTTGTTAAACACATAGCCTAAATTAGTCTACAATGGAAGACTTTGATATCCAGTTTTTCCCTCCTGATTGACGGTTCCCACTTATTGATATCGATAGTTACGTTACTATAAACTGATGTTTCATTGTTGCCTCATATTTGCACTGATATACAAACGGAATGTATTTCATGTACTGATATACCGTTACTGATGTACTCATGCCGATATAACAATGCCTTCCTTCCTCGCAGAATCGATATGTGCTGCTTCTGCATAATTTAAAGAAATCGCTTCCTCCACGCCTCTGCAGTCTTATTTATGTTTCTATCATTTTGAGTTGTAATTGTTTCAATTGTATAGCTTTGATGGGAACAATCGCAAGTTTTAGAATTTATTGCTCACGGGATAACAGAGAACTCTAAACACTCATTGGATTGCGACAATTAAGCTTTGTTGCAATTATTAGGTATTGTGGTACATAACTTGTTTCATATTAATAATACTTATATTTCACCTGTTTGGTAGATATTTCATTATATTTCATTATATTATCTCATATTATTTCATATTATCTCATATTATCTCATATTATCTCATATTATCTCATATTATCTCATATTATCTCATATTATCTCATATTATCTCATATT
>JAUZND010092170.1:0-14742 GCA_034780555.1 Coelogynopora nodosa | reverse complement strand
GAAAAATATGACTTTTGCATATAGGCAGTTTTTGCACAGCGAGTGAACTGCAGATAGGCAATCGTTGCATACCGACGACGATCTGTTGTGCTTTAAAAAACAAGTAAAAAAAGTCCCAATGCAGGGGGAGGGTTGTTTTTATTGCAAATAAAGTTAATTTTTAATATTCTAAATGTTTTACACAATTAAAATAAGCATCCTTCTAAAAAAGTTATATAAATTTTTTAAATTTCCACACATAAAAAATTAATGTATATAACTAGAAATTCCCGTATATTTCCTAAATATCTCAAAATTCCAGTATATGCCCGTATATACAGGAATTTCCTGTTTACCCGTGGCCACCCTGAAATATATATTTGACATAAAATCCGTTTTGAACACTTTAGCATAAAGGAGTAAAAAAATTAAATATTTGTGCGACTTTTTAAGATTAATATTATATTGAACTATTTGGGACTATTTTAAAGTGATTTTACTATTTTAAAGTGATTATATTCATGTTTTACTATATACACTCGGTACAGGAACTACATTCATATAAAAATATACCCAAAGAAAAATTCACAAAAAATGCCGCATTAAGATTTGTCACACAAATTTTTATTTCAATATTAAATAATATGTAAAGTAAACCTATACATTTGCCAATTGCTGGCAACTTCATTTACAACGAATTGAATCATGAACAAATGCAAAACATTAATGGGAAAACATATTTGACGATCCCCTAAAATAAAATTTTACAAAATGTTAAGCCATGACGTATAAGAAAATTCCGTATACAAACCATAAATTCGAAATCGGGAGAGAAGTAACTGTATAATTGAAAAACTAGGATTCTATGAATTTTATCCACATTTATTAAAATTAATATTTTGCCGAAATTGTATGGTTTTACTACTATGATATTAACAATGTTAAGACAACATGCCAAAAAGCATTTAATAACTTATTTTCTGATATGTATATATTGTTACCTTAAATTCTTTATAATTTTATTCGGTAAAATAATTTTAATAGACAAAGTAAATTTACAGCTTACAAGTTAAAGTCGGTGTCAGCTCTAAGCAATTTAAAAAGCATATATCTCAAATGTTCGTTATTATACATTTGATATAAACACATGTACGTTTATCACAAAAAAAAACATTTGTTTACCATAAACACGTTTAGTAATAAAGCGTAGTGTTTGATAAAAATCTTTATCCTATGTAGCTGTAGCATTTTATAATAGGTTTAACTTATAGTGTACCACACCCAATTGTAACATTTGGGGATAGCGTGTGAAAATTTGATTATTTACAAATTATTGAAATAATTTTGAATTATCATATCTAGAACAATTCTTCATGAAGTCATCTTCAATTAGTTTTTTAAAATAGTTCTTCGAGTAATCTCTAGGTAGTCATTTGATATATCGAACAACGTCAATTATTTTACATTTTTAATGTTTAAAATGCCTTTCCGAATAAAGATTATTTATTGTTAGATCCCTTGAACAGCTACTATTCACAAAATCTATAATTTTTCTATTACATTTTATTTACAGAAAATAAATAGTAAGTGGGGTAAGTTAAATAATAAATTCAGCTTTACAGTCTAGTCTCTATAATAACGCCCTTGGCTTCCTTAAAAAATGCAACGGATTATCGAATGTATTAAGATGTTGTAGGAATCAATATGGTTACGGATTATCGAGACTAGACTGTACCGTTAGATCTATATTTCAAATATCAATGCATCGATAAGACTTGCACCTGTAAAACAACCTGAAGGTAAATGCATAATCTCTTTTGACTCACAGTTGTGATTCTACAAGTGTGGCAAGAAAGAAAATTATCTGTACATGTATTCAGAGACTTTAATTGGCACAAAACGAATGTTTTGATAACATTGCTTTCGATGTTGCCTTCAGTAAAAAAATAATTTACTACTCTATAACTATGAAACTTATCGAATAATATAGATTGACTCTACATGATATTGTATTAATTGTAGATAAACGTCTTGAGCGAAACGCAGAAATTGATCATGATCTTCGGGGGAGCATTTCTCAGTACTCAGAGAACTGCCGCAGCATAAAACTGAAATACATTATTCATGTTCTAAAGTCAATTGTTTATCCACAGTAGTACAATCATTATAATTCTCACATTTTGTCAACACTGCCCAAGTTTCAAGGCACACTTTTATTTTGAAAACATATGGCTAAATAGATTTTTTAAATTTCTATAAATGAAAAAATTATTGTAAAATATATTCTTCTTAAACTGAATTAACAACTAAAGCGTAACATTTGCTCTAACGTTTTGAACTACTCCACATATTATACAAAAGCTACAAAAGCAAAAACCAAAAACAATGAAATATCCAATAAATAACTTTATTATATTTTAATACAACTCTCTGATAAAAGTACATGTTTGCACACAAGTTAAGTCACAACAGGAATTATATAGACAGAAATATGAAGACAGGTGGGATAAATGGCCGATAAAGTCACTGTTCACTGGGGCGTCCACTGAAAGAAAGAAAACTAAATATAATTCACATTATTTACTTAAAAAGTGAAAAACTTTATTATTAAAGTTATCAGTTCATTAAATAATGAATAAATGTAAGCCTATATCAGTTAAATTTTTCTAACGAAGAATTTGTAGAAATAAATTACTGCAAAATAAATTTAATACAAAAATAGGTTTGTAACGAATATTATTGCAAACATTACAATAAACCACTAACATGTTTGAAATTAGAAGCAGTAAAGGTTCAGGTTTACACTATCTGAAACATAACTCGAATAACAAATATCTTTCATAGGAACTATTTCAATATTTCAATTTTATTTTTAAATCTAAAATGTAATTCCTTTAACTTTCGTGTTACACATTATGATATAAAATTTATATTTCATCATAGTTGAGTAGATTATTTTAGTTTTGTTATTGTAATCGTTTCGTGCAATTATTTTATTTATTGTTGTCGCACATCATTTTTTACAGAGATAGACGAAATTCATAGACATTTTAATTCATACATAGACAATTGAAACATAGACAGACATTCCTCCGATATAGACCAATGTTACCAAAATAAGATGATTTAATTAAAATGAAATATTTGAAAATAGAATGTAAATTATTTTAAATAAAAATATATGAGTGAGTGACGGTGTCTTGAAATTTATAATCATTTTTTCGCTTACTGTATTTTTTGTTTCGCTACTATAATGTACAATTCTATTATACGCAGTTTAAATAACAATCATAATATAGATAAAAAACAATCGTTTTTCCATAAAAATTACACAATGCAGTATTTTAAATTGTGAAAACAATTATTTTGAAGTGATTAAAGTGTTCAGCGATATAGAAATTACACTTGAAAAAATTGGCAAGCATTTTTTAATATTAAATTACGGTCCTCTCTCTCCAGATGAACGAGGGCACTCCTCCCCATAAACTAACCGAATGTTTTGTATTTGAAGACGATTGACGATTTAATGCTAAATGATTAATTCTGCTTTCACCGAGGAGAGGTTAAATACATTAGTGAATATATAGCAAAATTAATATAATATTATATACATATTTTAAAACGTTTTATATTTTAGAAACAATTCAACATACCGCTTCAGGGTTGCGTAGCCCGAGTTTCTTTTCCAAATTAACAATCAATTTTTGTGAATTGTAGGCAATGTTTTTCGTCTTTTCCAGAACCTGTTGATAAGGTGATATCGCTTGTGTGCCCATAACAACGTGACCCTTAAATAATATAAGGATGAAGGCATAGTTTGTTACGATTACAATTCAATACAAAACAGAATAAAAATGTTTATGATAGCATACTTACAAATGACCTAAATTATTATACACATTAGAATACTTTGTCTATAGAAATCGTTGAATACATTAAAAAATCATTTCCATTATCGATGTTTCGCTTATGACTTCTTATTGCTAAACCTAACTTATCTATTATATACATGTAATGATTTTTTCATGTATTCACTAATTCAATCATTGGAAATATCCTATTGTCTTTGAATTATAGACATACCAAATATACTAAAATAATATTCCAAATATCTAAGTTTAATGAATTGTATCCGTCACCTATTGAATTGAATAGGGCATTTTCACACTGAAGCAGATACTACTAAAACAAAGGTTAATGACATGCTCGTGATAGATGCATGCATAAATATAATCAATTAATACAAACAAACAAGTACGTAAACTTTTTTTTAAATTCAGTATAAATTGATCAGATTTAAAAAAAGTTTTTTTCCTCAAATACCATTTTTGAATTTATTTCATTTAGCCAAATACACTAAAAAATGCTTTTAATTGTGGTTTATAAAAACAACTCTATCATGTGTAAAATAGATAAATATAAAAAGTCGCATTCATTTTAAACTCAAACAAAATTAATGTGAAACAGAATTAATTCGAGAATAACCACCTACCAGCTTAGAATCAATCTTGGCATCAAGTTGGGCATTTCGAATAAGATTAACAATCCACCGTTCGGCTTCATCAGGTTCCATATTCAACTTTTCCGACAACATGCTAAAATATAATAAAAGCATTATTAAAATTCAAAGCATTATAAAACAAAATGGCAATGATAATTTTTATAAAAAAATAACTATGTTGATTTCTATAAATAATTAACAAACTAGCGTAGATCACATAGTAGCTTTATTTACATAATTGAGTATAGCTCATTATTTGAATTAGAAATTTATATACAATATGTTATCGAATAAAATTAGCCTTTTAAAAGATATTTAAATACAGGAAGAAACATATTGTATGAAATTGCAGTCCAGTATACCATATAATGTTAATTTCTGGCAGTCCTGCCTACCCCCTACTCCCATGATATATGGCACCTTTACTTAAGCAACAGACTTGTCAACATTGATACAGGTGTAACAAGACGATCTGTGCAATCAAATTAATCATTGTCAGGAGGAAGTCCTGGAATCCACTATTTTAAAAATGGATAAATCTATGCGCAAATTTTCAAATATTTTGGAACCTTCTGGTATGTCAGGAAGAAGTATTTCAGACATTTAGATTTGTGTTCGTGAAATTTAAATGTACTTAAATGTGTCAAATGAACATGCTTTACATTGAATAACATGGATCATTTTACCACGGCTGAAATTTTTTCGACAAAAATATTCCATGATATCTTTAAAATCAGGAAACTACTGAAAAAATACTCTAAAGCAAATTACTGGTTGGATACTACATAGTCAAACATTCTTAATATCACAAATAATACATATATAATACTTAGTAATCTATAATATAATTTTTATTTTGACAGAAATTATACAAATAATTATTGTCCTCATGACAACATGGGAAATATTATATACACTAATGTATAGCAAACATGGATTTAGAAAAGATAATAGGAAGAAGTATTACAAAGAGTCTTCTACTTAAATAATTAATATAGTATATGAATAAATGTGATGCAAAAGTGATGCACTAAAAGTTAATAAATGCAAGATGTTGACTAAAATTGATACAAAATTCCTTTAAAGTTAATTATTTTCATTGACATTTCTTTAAATGCACCTGTTTTCCCGGACATTCTTTCTCCTTTTAAATAAATTTCAAATTCACTAATTTTCCTGACTAAAATGATTTGAACCCTGAATAAAATAAATTATCACTACTAGGCCTACTTATACTATTCAAGAAGTTCAAACTAGTAGACCTTTAATACATATTTTTTTGTTGATTGCTCCAGGTTGATGGTATACAATTATACAATATATATATATAAACCAAATGAATCAAAGATAACTAAAAAAACGATTACATAATCAATGATACAAGTAACTACATTGATAATTTCAATTTCAAAATGCCACTGATTCCGAAGCATGTATGTACCAGTTTTACAGTGGTTGGAAACATAAAGAATTGATAAATAATTGACAATATATACTCACTCAATACTGATACATTGATGAATGCGGCAGAATGTTTCAAAAATGAGAAAGCGAGCATTTTCAATGAAGTCCTCATCACACGCAGTCAGAAAGAAATCATTGGCAAGAACCTGAAAAGACAGGTATATTATTGATTTCTTACAACTTATTGCATAAAATTAATCAAAAATACATTGTTCCTACGAACTAAAACTCAGATACCCAAGAGTTTTAGAAAAAAAATTATCTTTGAAGAACTCATTCGTTTTTAAACAATCATAATAAGCTAGTTAATTTGATAGCAATATTTTAAATAACTATAAATAACTAATTAGTATTTTTAAAAACGAAAATTGTATAACACACAACCACTAATTTACTAATCAGAAAAGACTGGACTAAAAAAGACATTAAAGAATTCTGAAAATCGATATAATATGTTTTCTTAAAATAACTATATTCTTTTTTCTAGACTCTGATTGTATTATATACAAATATTGGCGTTAAATATGTTTTGACAAAAAATAAAACACTTTTCTGTTCATTAACAAGAAATTAACCATACACAAAACAAGATAGTAACATTGAATACTGTACACTATTAATGGAATACAAGACTTAGTTACTAACCGATTCACAAATGCGTAGCTTTTGTTGTGCTCCGTCGAAGTCAAAATTAACGTAGAGACACTCGAGGAATTCTGTGATAGGATCCCGGTACATGTAGGATTCTTGCTGGATCACCTTCACCATATCCTTGAGAACCTGCTTCCTCTTCTTGTTGTGAATAATTACACAGGCCGTCAGATAGCGCAGCAAATGAGGGGCCAGTGTCTGAATTGCGTTCAAATTCCTAAAAATAGAAACAATGTAATGAATATTGGTAAACTACATACTATAGTTAATTTAACTAATTCACTGAAATTATTCATTTAAAAATTGAATGAGCAAAACTGGATAACACCATAATGTTAAAAAATATAAAAAACTTTTTTCCACACTTATTACTGTTAAAATATGTAATGTATAGATCAAACCACACATTTACTGTTAAATCAATTATGCTAGATGTATTTATACGAAACCGGAATGTATTCATGTATGGTGATTTATGTATTATTATTCAATGTATGGTGATTTATCCAAAATGAACGGAGGGTGCATTTCCCCTCAGCTTCACTATAATGTATACTAGTGTATAAGTGTATCCTTTTGTAGTCGTAATAGCCAGCATAGTTATCCTACTTATTGTAAATTTTACTTTGAATAAAAATGATGAAAACATGGTGACCGTTCTCACACGAAAAGAATAAAATGTATCCATCACCCAAAAAACTCCGTAAATACTATAATAATACAATATTATTAATTTAAAAAAAACAACAAAAAAAAACGAATGAACAGTATAATGAACAGAATTTAAACAAAATACAACAATGAAACAAACATAATTTTTTTTTAAATATTAAAGAACAAATCAGCAACAGCATGTAACGTGTAAAAACGGAGTAGCAAGAATTATATTTTAAAATATAACGACTAAACTAAAACTGACAATCTAATAATAACTATTATTATTTTTAAAGTAGACGGCAAAATTCTCCCAGTCAACATAATTTTAAAATTAACGTCAAAGTGTTATATTAATATATCAATTTATCTCAATCATTAACCCTTCTTCTGTGGATGGGGGGGGTTTATACTATTTTCCTAAAGAAATTAAGTTTTTGATAGAAAGATGTAAATTATGACGCCGATAAAAAGTAATAGCATATTTGGGTCAATATTAGCATAATATAGATTCATTTTTCAAAAATAAAAATAGTTCGACAAGTCTTTAGAAGGTATCTACAGTATATACCAAATTTCAGCTTAATCAGGTGATCGGAAGTTTGTTTTTCCAGAGGGGGGAAACCCTACAAAATATGCCCACGGACGAAGGGTTAAGATGTGATGTACATTTATTGAATTAACATTTTAAAATAAGATAATTCATAATAATTAAAAATATAAAGTCTACTAAATTAGATAAATTGAAAAACGGCAAATTTGGTCATATTGTAATTTACATTCAAATTTTGAATTACATGAAACAATTATACTATTTTTACAATTTACGGCTGTCAAAACAGAACTTACTGTGGATTTTGCAAAAACCATTCAATAAGCAACTCCTTTCCTTTGGGGTGGTTGAAAAAAACGAACAATGACCAATGCAGCAGCCATGTACGTTGCTGAAGTTGAAGCAAGGGCTGGCTGGATGGCTACAGAAGAGATTTAAAAAAAACATATGATTACTAAATGACAACATAATTAAATAAAACTGTTTGCGTTTTATTATTGAGCGTTTAATTATAATGGTTACTGAAACCATTATTATTAATATAATATCGTAGATCATTTATTAACAATAAATTTTTTATTAAAACATGACGATTAATAATTAAAAAAACTATCAATAAAAATGTATGTATGACAAAATTAGAATTTTTACCATAGCTATTACACAAAAACTGCAATTGAGCTCGCTAACATAGATATATATTAGAAATTAATATATATTAATATATATAAACATAGTCTATATTAGAAATTATTAACAAGTTTAGCTAAATTTTATTTTTATCTTTTTAGAATTTTGTGCGATTCAAAATAAAGATAATATCGAAAATATTGATTTTACACCAAATTGATGTAATTCAATAGAACGAAGTAATAAATTGACATATCCAATAGTTTAAAATAACGACTGAAAAGATATAATTACAATACCTTTGTCTAATATTACATAATAAAATGTATGTCCACATTTGACAACATAAAAACAATAGAAAACTACATTTAAAAAATTTGTCTTTAGCATAAAAATGTGACGTTTAGTTATGATTTTATCGTTTATTAAAGATTATCCAAAAGTAACTTGTGTTTAAAATAATAAATTATCTTTATAAAAGATTAGTTATAAATCATAAATAGCTTTTTCTCTGCGCAATATATTTACATTGAAGGCCCATTTACCAATTGATGAAAATACAAAAAAACCAAACCATATTGCAACAGAATAGCTTTTATGTAGTTAAAAATAGCCAATAACTACCAAATTAGCGATAATATATATGCATATTGTATTATAGCGCCGTAGTTCTATCAGAAAATGGTTAAACTATGAGGGGTCCCAGCCCAATGCGCGGACGAATGGTTTATGTATATAATGAGACAATAGTTTCACAAGCTGGGAAAAATAACAATAAAACATTTTAAATATTAAACATATTAGTAATGTAAATCTTCCGCGTTTACCTAGGCAATACAAAATTGAAAGTTGGTTCAAAGTATGCGAATGGGTGTGTAAGAAATTAAACACAAATTCGATAAAAGTAAACTTTTTAAACAGCAATTAAAATGTGTTATTGCTCTAATTTAATCTATAAAATAATAGTTTATTTTTTTAGTTTTACTTTTGATTTTGTCATTTAGGTGTTTCACCGTTTTCATAATTAACATTCTGGATTTCTGTTGGTTAAACCTATAAGGCATTAGTCTATTGGTAGTAGGCGTATATTTTATAATGAAATAGTTTTTAGTTCATCGTAGTTCAAATTAACTGGGAGTAGAATCTTTACTATCACTGTGGTTTATTTATTCTGCTTATTTATTTATTCCTTTATGCGATCGATTCTACGCGACATATAAATAAATATTATTTCATTTCAAAACAAAAATATATACGAAATAGTGTTTAGAAATACGCATGTTCTAACCTACTTGATTGTCAATGTAATCCTTAAGTAACTGGAGATCTTCCAAAGCACCATCCCAGTTCTGCATAAGTATCTCACTGGCTAACTTGCCCCAGCTCACGCTAGCATATTTCTTATCTGTTGTTGGTACCACGGCTCTTACCGTATACAGGGATTCAGATGCCAATGCATACATACCGATATCGTAAAGTATCTGAAAATAATATAATAGATAAAATGTTTTTATATTAAAAATCTATCAAGATATGGATTAACCAATAATAAAAAATAAAAAAATAACAACAAAAACAATTATTAAATAGTTTAATAAATATATAAAAATAAAGTATAGACGTGAGCAATATACATATTAAGATAATAACATCAGCAGTGTATTTTAAAATGTAAAGAAAACTTAGCCAATAGTGTAGACTCCAATCTATTGAGTGACATTTTTAATATTCGGTTTTATTCATTTATTATAAACAAATGGTTTACCAATTGGAGTCAACAGAACCTCCGTAATGCTCTATATAACGCTTGCAGTCTATATTACAGGCTAGGATACCTACTGCACACAGCCAAAGCATTCAACATTCATTCAGATACTCATTAGGATCTAGTTCTAAGTTTTCAAAACCACTCCAGAAAAAACCAGCCTGAAATGACACTAAATTAGCTCTCGATAGTCGTATTTAAAAGAAAACTTTATCACATACATATTTATTTCTGCAATACATATGAGTATGTCAAACTCTTAAATTAAAAAAGTAAAACAATTGTAGTAATTATAGAAATAATGTTAAACAAAAATATGATATTTAAGTATATCAATCTCTGATTCGTCCACACTAGTTGTACGATGGGTGACATAATTTACACACAGAAACTCTACATTCATTTATATACACAATGTAAGAAAAGATTATTAAAAGAATTAATATTATCGACATTTGAATAACAAACTAACATAAAATGCCAAACCAATTTTATATATATATAAGATTTCAGCTAATTTTGTTTCATTGATTGCCTTAGTACCGTAAAATAACCATGAGCCAACGAAATTATATATTTAATATAACATTATATTCGAATACTGGATAAATGATTATAGACAAATAAGATATTGTAATATATGAGGGGAAATCACCCTACTTAAGAGATTTTTAGATGACCTCAATTGCTCCTAACAATATAACTATTATATAGTTATTCTATATAAAATTAAATTTTGGGCTACACGAATATGGGAAAATGAAGTATACATTGTAAGTATAATTATTTTATACAATAAAGCATTACCTTGGCGTAAGAATTAAGATCATCAAGCATCTCCACTTTAAAGTTATGTTCTTTCTCAAGTTTGTCAACTAGTTGCTTGGCATCTCTACAGTTCGCCAATTGTTCCATGACCTCGTTTCCAAATATTTTACGAACTGGCTCAATAACACCCTCGATCTGTTTCAGTTGACTTAAAACATCCACTCGTTTTTTAGCGAAAACTACAAAATAAATAGAACAATTATTTAAAAGATAGTAAACAATATTAATCAAATGAAACTATTTGTTTCTACATAAATCAAAACAAATTTATAACTAAATACATGCTTGTAATAAATTCAAAATACCTTCAGGAACTTCCTCAGTATCATGAAGTTTCTGGTAAATGTCTAAAGCATAATCAACCATACTAGTTCCTTCTAAAAGATTCAATTTGGTTTTAAGCATATCTTCCTCATTGTAAATCTAAAATGGAAATTACAAACACTATCAACCAATAAAGTATAATTATCCAGCAATATATTTATTTAAATACACAGCAGTAATATAAAATCGAATAAATGTAATGTTCGCACTATTAAGAAAATATATCAAGCTTAAGTATATAATAATAGTAACCCTATATGAGCAAGAGCATTAGGTTGGCAAATTAGTTGGCAAATATTACCGAGATTGTCATTTTTTTAAGAAAGGTTCCTAATACTGTTTTATACAACATATAAAGCCCTCTCAGATTTCAAGATGACCGCCAGTAACAGAAAATAGTACTTATAGAAACACAAAAAATAAGTACTTATTGTAAACAAATGTACTAAAAAAACTATTAAACTAGTAAACAAAAATTATAATGTTGAGTTTTAAAAAGTTACATTTGTGATATCATAGTTCAACTTTAGATTTAAATAAAATAAAAAAAGCCATAAAATACGACAGCTGCTTCACAAAGACCCAGTCCCATAACAAATGTTAACATATTACAAATAGATGACATAACTGTATTTTTAGCAGACGTATAATTTATCATTTCATATTGAGCATTTAAAATGTTAATGTAATGATATATGTAATGAATACAATGAGAATGAAAAATACATCTTAGTAATAATGCATCTAATAGAGTATAGTATTGGAGTGTAAACAACATAATTAAGAGAGGTGCCGGCTTTAAAGTTATACTGTAAGATTGGAAAGAGAATTAATAAAGATGCTAAAATGAGTATGTGGGAAGGTTTGCTTTTTATAGACTACATAGAGGTAAATAAAGGATTGCTGCAGAGGAAAACAGAAATATTAAGAACTATAATGAAAGAAAAATAAGATCATTTAAACAGAATATTCAGAATAAGAACTAAATAGTGGAATTAAAAAAGAAACAATGATGCGACTGACTGCCTGGTCAATATAATTGTTGTCAGATAAAAATATTGAACCAAACCAATATACTGCTGCATGTGGCGAGGTATTTAGCCAAGCCTCTAAATCCTATAGATTTTACAAGCTAATGTAGATTGTATAATATGTATGCATATTATAAAAACAACAGGATGTATAAGTAGGTTATAAAAAGGCTTTAGGTATATGAAAGTGTTGTATGTATACTAGTCCGTTGATCTTTTTTTATTTGAGAGCAGTTTAATATTGGTACTGGGGTTTTTTAAAACATCATTAAGAAACTTATTTTTAACGTTTAATGTGTACATTTCTTTGAACAACTGCATTGAATTAGAGAAGCACTCTGGCCTTATCAGACGGTGAAAATGCCTTTTTGTTGAAAATTAACTATGTCTGTCACCACAATCTTCCTTTGTTTTTGGAGTTTCACCAATCTTTTCTCATTGTGCTTTTGCTTCTCTATTTTCCACCGTTTTACGCCTTGTTCTCTCCATATTGTGACTTTGTATCTGCAACTTGACATGGCTACATCATATAACATCTCTTTCAAAATACCGACATTCCTGATACCTTCAACAGCAACAAGGTGGTCTTATAATTCAGCATGCAGTGAGATTCTTGGGAAGGAGATTCTCAGTGGATGTAATTTTATTAATGCAGAAACTACGTTTTATTGTGGCTTGCCCATTACAAAGAAGCAGCCTTTGAACTATATATATTCCATAACTTGTTGGAAGAAAAAAGCCAGTGATACAGACTAATCAATATTTGGTCTGCATCTTAAAGTTCAGATGTTTCCAATATATCATATTATATGTAATATTGTAATTATGTATAAATTACATGTTGTATCAAGACTAAATGTGGTGTCACCCTGAAAATGTGAAACAATATTGACACAAAATATATTGCAAGGGTGCAAAATTTTGGATTTTGTTACATTTAAAATGTGTAAAAATGCAGTTTATTTATTTGGAGATTTTCTCCAAAAATCTGAATAGTCAAATCTTGACTTTTTCAAACTCGAGACAACAAATTTCGAATTTTCCCGAAATCCTGACTTGGTGGCAACAATAGTTTCAACTTGGTATCACTACCTGTAGCTCTAGTCTTAAGATATTAAAAAATACATTATTGCAGATAAGTATAAATTTTTTACAAAATATTATTTTATATAATTAGTTCAACAGAATGTGTTATATATAGAGAGATATGGTTAGGCAAAACTGACATTATCAAAGACTTTCCAAGGCAACATGCACCATGATAATATACACGATGTTTAAAAAGTTACACAATGTTCATGTTTACAACAGATATTTAAAAAATTGATTTTTTGCAATATATTTTTTTATAAATATTTTTGAAATATAATTGCAATATTGCAGCTATACAGAAAATATTACAATCAGTGTTCCTACTGGCCAAAATGCCAATAAATAACCCTACTATATTTTATTGACATCAAAAAAGCATAATACATATATTTTAAATAGGTAAGCTAAAAATATCTAATGAATAATTATACAATGATTGATTACTACACATCAGAAATGCTAGTTTATATAACAAAACCAAAGTTTTGAATTATGTATGGAAAGTATGCCAACTAATTATATAAAAATGTATAAATTTGGTATAAAAGGGAAGTTTATAGTTTGTAAATTCTGTGTAATACTCTACTTGGTTACATTATGAAACATATTATTGTTAGGCAATTGAAATTTCACTTGAGTCTACTTAAGCATAAATGCAATAGTAAGAACCACAGTTATAAAAACACAGTAATTATTCTGAGGATCCCTCTCCAGATAACACATTAGAAGCATATTGCTTGATAACTTTGTCCCTACTTTCTCATTTTCCTTTCTTAGAACTTGTAATTTGTAGCAACTCTTTATGCTTCCTTAACTGCTCCACATCTTTATCAGACAAGATAGCAGCAGCCTATAATTCTTCCAAGAGTTTCTAGGTTTTCTTTTTCTGCTCTAATTTCAGATCAATCTCTGCTTCAGTGACCATCTCAGACTCATCAAGCTCAAGTATATGCTTAGAATTATGTTTTCCATGGTCAATTGCATACTCGTTTCCTTCTTGTTCATCACCAAGCGTTCCTTCTCTTCTGTCTTCTTCAACATCCTCTGGGCAAATGAGGCATGACATGAATTCCATGGTAAAGGAACTTCAATTCAGAAGGACTTTTAAACTTGTATGATAGCTATAATATAAAATAAAAAAGTAAACAGAAAAGTTTGAGTAAAATTATGTTTTAAACATTTCAGCCTATAAGATGTCATGTTTATATTGAATAAAATTATCTTTGCACTCCATACCAGACATTCAAAGTAAAGTAACGGAACTTCATGA
>JAUZND010092169.1:0-14742 GCA_034780555.1 Coelogynopora nodosa | reverse complement strand
AATAATTAATATAGGTAGTACGCATAAATATATATATATATATATATATTTATGCGTACTACCTATATTAATTATTATTTCTTTTTCATGAATATAGATAATTAACGTATTCTACGCGTAATATGATTAATATTGCACAGTTTATATTTCTCTTGATATTATTAAAATATAATATTTTGCAAGATTTAAATGCTCAGTATTTAAAATTAAAATTAAATTTCGCTTTTCAAACATTTTAAGCGTAATCCTAGTAGATTAGAGTTTGTTTAACAATTTTGTAATACCTTATATTGAATATATTTATGAATATATTAACGAATTTTAATATTGTTTTATCACATTAAATAAAAATTTTATACTGCTGCATCGTGTTTTTAATTAAAAAAATTAAAAAAATTAATTTTTACAAAAATGGGATTTATAAAACCGTCTTTTGAATAATCTTTTAAGCATAAATAAATTATTAATTCCACTTTTCTTGGTTTCAGAATGAAATAATCATTTAACAAAATCGTAAAAAATTAATCACAATACAATGTTTTTCTCTAATGATGCAATAACTTACACCAGGGGTTTTTAATTTTTACTTGAGGGAGTTTATATATGACCAACAACTTGCGTATGACCTCTTTGATCAAAGCAAGTTTAATATGCTATGTGAAAAATACATGCATACGTCTTTTTTCTTTTCGCTTGTCTGGTTTGCAACTAACATTATATCCCGGGGGTTTAACTTGGGATACATTTATTGGACGTATCACAGTACTTTTAATATTATCTGGGCCACCCTGCTTGCGACCATTTATAAGTTAAATCATGCGTGGGGTATCCTCCTGAGAATTCCTGAGATTTTTCAGCAATCATTTATTTGGCAGAGTCAATTTCTCTGGTTGGGGAAAATGTAAATGTATTATAAAGCAAGTTTGCGCTTCTTTTTAGTTTGTGTAGAGGTAATAGGAAAACCCGTTTAGACTTACTCTCAAAAGATTGCATAATGACACTTGATGATTTTAAAGAGAATGATAAAAAGTAGACTGCTATTTCATACAGAAAATTAATTCCCCAAGCTGATGTGACTGTAAGAATTTTAATTAGTTTAAAAAATAAAAGAAAAATTTTAATTTTTTATGCGTATAAAATTTTAAACTATTTGTGAAAGTTATGACAATCACATAATTGTTTTTATACAGGGGTCAATTAATTAGTACTTATTTTTTCGTGCATATTATTAATAATGTAATTTTAAAGAATAACCAAAAACATCACAGTTTCAGAATTGAATTTGTTTTATCAAATAGTTTATAAATAATCTCCAAATATCCAAATTGGCTAATAATTATTTAAGTAACATTTAGACTATATACAGAAAGGATCCATATCACCTCGCTTTATCTCATCTCGCCTTTTTATTATTATACATTAATCGTAATACGTAACCACATTAATCACCACAGTGTAGGTTAAAGTCTTAAAAAAATTGAAGACGGGTAGGAATCTTTCCTATGATATGTTTTTTGACCATTGTGTGTTTGATTGTCAAAAATTATGATGGACTTCAAACAAGAGATCACACTTTTGAAGTCAGTATTACATAAAAACATATTAACTGTGTGGTATGACGATAACTACCTATGCATTTAAGTAGTGCGCAACCCCTTCCATCGCATCATTACTATAATATGTTCGAGTAAATTAACTTTACCTGTGATATTGATAAAGACTAACTTTAAAAAGCATAGAAAAAACGTTATATATTTTTAACATATAAACATTTTCATTTTGATCTATTAAATTGCGTTTACGCTAGCGAAGAGTAAATGCAATATAAAATAGTCATCAATTACCTATTTTTTCTTTCAACGAGTATTTTTAAAAAGAAGTATAATAATTTGGATTATACATTAGGTGTGCTAATACTTTAAGCTTTTTGAAAGAATTAATTAATGTAAATAATTGAAAATAATTATTATATATTTTGTAAGTAGCTACTCAAACTCCTAGAGTACTCCATTCTGTTTAATGTAGCGCATTACTCCGAAGCTCCATTCATTAAAAATTCAAATGTCATACGTTCTGCAAAGTATGGTATATATATATTTGCGTGCCCATATGTATTCCAATATATATATTTTTTAAATCAATGAATGAATTAATAATAATAAGTAATTTATCATTATTTATTAATTCAGTTATTTGCAACATTATTATTTTAAAGAATAATTATGAAACAGTATTAAAAACGAATTATTTAATTATGTCAATAGGCATAGTTGAATAATTTATTAAGTAATTAATTAAAATTAATATAAATAAGAATTAATGAAATATTTTTCGGACAAAAATCAATATAATCGTTTAAAACCACCGTCTTCCGACTTCAGGTTATCACACTGCATTATAGTACAACATAAATTATATTATTTGGGGAGCCTAGTACAGCTTTATCGAACTTATTAGTTCTGATCAGCTAGGCACACCCAAACTAAATACGATAAAGTTAGCAGTTGCAGTTGCAGTAGGCTGATGGTATATTAATACCACATAAAATATCTTGTATTTCATATAATATCCATATTTACAACACATAGTGTTACAATATTCATATCATGTTATAATATAATATCACTCCTCCTAGAAATAATTAAAAGAAATAGTTGCTTTTGAAAGTTATAATTGTTTTGGTTTTGATTATGTATTAACTGCGTTATCACTGTACTCGTATAATTTCACCACAATATACAATTCAATAATGATGTGACCAATAATATCAATTTTACCTTTAGAATAATATTACGTATTTTTCTCATAATCTAAAATTATTTAATCATTAAAACTGGAAAATCAATCAAAATTACATATAATAATATAAATCTAAAATTCTCACAATCTAAAATCAAAACATATTGTTGTAGCGTATTGTCTCAACATCACGTTATAAATCGCTGGCCGAAATTCATTGTTAATAAATCAGCTGATGAGGCAGTGAGGCGCATATCCTAAATATTGTGGATACAGTTTGTGGCCTTATAATTTATAAATGAAGTGTCAAACAACAGGCTTAACAACTAACGACATGTATTTCGTAACCATGTATAATATTATATGGTGTAGTGGTAGTTAATCGGCATGAAATAGTGAATCATTAATTGTTAATAGATTTATCCATTGTCTGGTTTGTTTTCAGTAGTTGTATATTTTCAATTATTTATTTTCGAAACATTTATTTAAATTAATTAATCTCCGTTTAATTATGTGCAAGCACAATATGCAGATCAAAATGTGTGATAAACAACGTTTAAAATTATTAAGAACTGCAAAAAGTTGCCTGTTGCAATATGTGATAAATCATGGTTAAAATTATTAAGAATTTGATGAATATAATTGATTTGATAAATTCCATTATCAAATACAGAAGGAGCGAGTATTTATTTATATTACGGACATATCAATTCAGTTCATTATTTACGTATAATTATTGATTTGATAAAAGCAAAATGATACAGCTAGCTGTGAAAGGTGAAATGAAACTAATCTGCGGCAGGGATTGCGGTTGATCATCTTCACTCACTAACAACGGTTCACAACTTAGCTAGTATAGCTGACTTACGCCGTTAGTGGGATTCGAACGCTGACCCTGAATATCGATGTTTAAACCAGGCATGTTACAACCTGTAGACTTAAACCATTCTGTCATCCTTCATCTGCTCGCTTCATAGTCGAGTAGCCTATAACGCCAATTATTGTCTGATTTAAATTCAACCAAGAACCTTTTGGGATATACAGCGAAAAGTCTAAACTGAACAACGAAAAAGTTAAATATTTCGCGGAATATAACTACAAAGAGAATGTTTTGACACAACAATTTTAAACCAAACCTTGCAAAAACTTAGTCATCTCAATGATCGAATGAGTTGGTTGTTTATGAAAAAAATTGTTGAACAGTGCTGAATAATCAGTATCTCATCTTTATACTAAACTGTATTTTATTTAGATCTATACATATTTATGTCATCGAAAAGCTCTGAAATAAATGATCAAAATAAAAAATATATCAACATGAAACGTGAAATAAGTTAGTATTACTGAGATGACGGAATTCGTACATTAATCAGCCTTAAATACTTTTATTTTTCACGTCATATATAATAATATTGCTTTTATAATTACCTGCTGCCGATTCTGATATCTGTCCAAGTTTGGCCAGTATTGTTGAGAACAGGACAATATGGAGTAAGTTGATGGAACAACTCATTAAAAACCTTGAGATGGATCACACGTACAGATTTATAAGTTGGGCACATCCCCTGATATTAGATTAAATGAGTAAATTCTTCCAACAAACTGTTTTGTTACTCGTCGCCAAAAACTAGTTTACACTTGATAAGATAAGAGGTGTTCGGAGAGATAGCATATCATAGAAATGTTTTCCAGTGTTGTATAAAACTATACGAATAAAAACGTGAAAAACAATTAAGATGTACAACTATATGCATTGTATTGTAAAGGTGACAAATGGTAACAACATTAAATTGAATCACATTTCAATAAGAATACACGGATTTCGCTTAAAACACAATGAATAGAAAGTCCAAATTGTTTTTTGGAAATTCAATCAGCCGTTGCTTTGAGCATCTCGTCCCAATTTGTCGTTTTTTACCCGCTATCCTTAAATGGCGACTCTAAAAATTTTGTCTAACCTCTACCTATCTGTTTTCCTCCCACCTTATTCCTCAGCTTTCTAGAGATAGTCAGTCAATCGGATCGTTCTTATTAACGTCGCTGTTCTGATTCGAGTTATTCATTCTCTTTCGCGTTGCTATATAGTCCGAGTTACATTTGCTGAGCATGGAATCAATAGGCATTTTTAAATGTTAGTAAATTAACAAAAATATCTGGCGGCATCGTCGCTATATAGGCTTCCACATAGACTTTTTCTGACGCCATCTCAAAAATTATAGTTAGGGTTAGATTACTATTTCAATTATGTACTTTAAAAAGTGACTAACCACTTTACCTTCTCGCCAATCGACTTTTATTTTGTAATAAGTAAATTTTTAACAGATACATAAATTGAAATATTCATAAATATAAAGTAATAGCATAATTGTAAAAAGTAATGACAAAAACGAATGAAAATATTTATGTTGATTCGTTTCAGTACTACTTTTGAAATGATATGTTTCTGTTTTGATTATGCAAATATATATTTGTCTAAAATGTAATGAATTTATTGAAAATTAAATTAATGCAAATAATTATGATAAGAACATATAAATATGTTTAACTTATGCTTTATGATTTTATTTCCTTAATTTAGGGGGTATTCTTCGTTAAAATATATTTTTTAAATAGTATTTTAATTGACTACTTATGATGTTTTTATTTTGATATAGTTCAATGCTTTTTATTAAGCTATTTGAATATATAACACTTTGTATGTTTCTCTTGCATCTCCTCTTACAATCAGTTAATTATAATTTTATACATTACCGAAAATCAATATCCTCATTTTATCAAAGAAAAATATTATGTTCACAGTTGAGTAAGTTACAATCATTTTAAAATTAAATTTAAACATGCTAAATATTCTCCAGCTAACTTAAAAAAATTAAATGCATCATTTTTAAGGACAGTTGTGTCAAATATTAACTAATTTTCAAATATTTTACAGTTTAAAGTTGCAACCCAATTATTTTTTATTATTTGTGGTATGATTATAACTTTTATTTGACATTTCTAAAGTTTGATCTATAATATTGTTCTTCTATTTAATACTTTGATATTTTTTTAATAATTTGTTAAATTTTTGGCAGTCGATTTGATCACTTTTGTTGGTTCTTCATTCAAGAAGTTTGATCATTTACTACTAGTGTATGAAGCAACTATCTGTATATGTACATGTGCGGTTTTATTGCAATTGTGAACTTTGTTGACTACTTACTGAATAATTATTATATAGTAGTATATCATCTGCATCATATTGATTATAAACTTTAAGTCTACCTAATTAATATATATTTAATAATATATATATATATATTTTTATTATATTTTTCTCATTAAAAAAAGTATTTTATTATCATCCATTTACACCTTTTCTCATCGCGTTTTTAAAATTTGAAAAAATTTGAAGTTGAAGTTAAAGAAGATAAATATAACTTTAATTGTAAACTTGGTTAATAAAGTTAGTTAACTGGTTTTAACTGGTTTTAAAAATGTCTGCATATAGAAGACAAACACATTCTGATTTATTATTTTTAATTTGAATTGGAGATACACTTATTACGGAGCAACCAGATAAACATATTAACACATATATGTTTGAAATCCACTAGTGGATTCTCATATATAGGAACAATTTGGAAGTATATTTTCAACTTATAACGAAATATAAAAATACACGAATATGTAATAAAAACATTAAGTGTAAATAATTCCGAAAAGTAACTAAGTGAACAATATGTTATATATAGAACAGCTTCAATTTTAAGTGGTTTCCATCGGCTAAATTGCGAATTAAATATAAACAATAATAATTTTTAATCAGCTAAATATATACATTTACATTTACTTAGAGAAAAATGTAATTAGTATGTGTTAAAAGAATTAATATTAACATCAATGAACAATTAAAAATATACAAAAACTAATTAGTATTAAAGATTTTATAAGTATTCATTAAAAGAATGTCCCAAGAGACCAGTTTTGATATTTAGACCCTTTATATTTGCAAATTAATAATTATTTTATTAATAAAAAAATTTAAGTTTATATTATTACACCAAAAGGCATAAATGTAAAAACTGGTCTAGCTATTGAAACATTCTTTTTATAGACAATTGTTTGATCAATATTGTGATACAAATGTGTACAAATTTAAGGTGCTACTGATTTAATAAATATAAAAAAAAAGCTTTTATATACAATTTAAGAAGTCATTCTTTTAAATCTTTTATAAAACTATTTACAGTATTGTTCATTTAAAAAATATACATTGGTTTTATTGTTATCTTTTACAGATTTTTGTTTAAATAAAATAAAGTAAGAATATCACAGTAATTACGAATTATACTTATTTGTTGCCACAATATAATATGTAAGTATGATTTTTTGTATAAAATACACGGTTTGTACATTTTGTTAATACTATTTTATTTTAAATGTGAGGGTTCAATCATTAATGTCCAACTAACAATTACCTTTTATCGCTAAATATGAAGTTTTGTAATAAACAATTGAAAAGATTAATTAAATTAATATTAATCTTTTTATAGTGATATACATTTTATTTAAAAATTATAAATATCTATACATAAAAGTATAGACTAGCCGTTAATAATTTTCAAATCAGTTCAATGTTAAGAAAATTGTATATATTTATTAATTCCTGGGGCTTATATTTTTTATGTACGAGGTCGCTATTGATCGCGTATCAAACGTTTTTAAATAGTCACCTTATCCCAAGTCCTAACTTTAGAACTTGGATATAACGTATAAAGAATGCTTCTTTTTCTATTATACACCATTGGCATAGGTTCGTGTAAAAGCCGCTGGCAAAAGAAAGCTTTCTATCTCATTAATTTGCATTGATTTTCCACACTGCAGTTATCAAACCTCCGGAAGAAATTTACTTACAACGAGCTAGTCTTCGAAAAGACAATTTGCTTACGGCCGAATCATTCTTAGGATAGCCAATGTTTTGAACCCAAGAGCTCGTATAAACTAACCTCAACATAATGTTTAAGAAGGAATTAGAATTATAAGGACTTCGCCAAAGTGATCAGGATGATATTTCCTAGAAACATTGCTGAGCCGTTTGGCGAGACACATTTAAAGGAAGGATACTGATTACTATCAAGAAGAACTTTACAGTGCTTATTTACATTCTTATATTTACAACTAACAGCAGAAATTCGTTCAAATGTGGATTATGTATATCAGAGAGTTATTTCGAAGCTGAATTTATAAAGAATATATATATAAATAGAGCGCGCACACTCTTCTACGCTGTGAAAATAATTAATATAGTAATAGATGTATGGCTACCAGGTAGCGGTTTTTATATCTATCGCAGACAAGTGATTAGTTTTTTGTAATTAATTAAATTTAAATAAAAAAATTAATTATTACATTAGTATCATTCATAAATCAAACTTTAAGACGCATTTCGCATAAACGACTTGATGTTAAATTGAATTAGATTCTATATTAAATCCTACACTAATTGTAATGAACATGATATGTGAGCTATATTGACTTAATGCAATTGTGTTTCACACGACTTAATTATTATAAACTTTGATCAGGCTTTTTAACGAACAAAATAAAAAAACTAGAACAGTCATGACTTCTAACTCATATTGGTTGCATATATATTTGTTATTGTTTTAATTCTGTAAAATAATATACAATTGTTATACATCATATGTATATATTAATGAAAT
Organism: Coelogynopora nodosa; assembly: GCA_034780555.1. NCBI lineage: Eukaryota > Metazoa > Platyhelminthes > Proseriata > Coelogynoporidae > Coelogynopora > Coelogynopora nodosa. The sequence continues at coordinate 6,298 of JAUZND010092169.1, read as the reverse complement.
TTATAATTATTATGCTTTTATGCTTGTATAAATGTAGGCATAATATATATATATATATATATATATATATATATAATGTATTTATGTTTATTAAAGAAATTTATAACATTAATGAAGTCATCACTTTATAGTTTTTTAATCAAATGTATAGTTGTTTAATCTGTTAAATTCACTTAATAAATTAGTTTTGATATTAATTATTGAATTAATACTACGCATAATTTAATATTAATTAACAAAATACTAACAAATGAAAAAGGCTAATATTAATTTTAATATATAGGCATTCCAACGTCCTCTACAAAAAAACAATGGTGTATTGCAATTAGCACATGTGTTTTATTATTGCATTTTTGCATATATAGCTCATATTGTTAACCAAAATGGTAAAATTCATTTTATTTAACTGTTATAAAAGATAAAATATTTATTATTAATATTATGAAAGAATTCAAACCTTTTATGCTACTGGTTTTACACACATAACATTCATAATATATATTTAGCCTTTAAAATAATATTTTATGGACGCATTTATAACTATAGTGTGATTTATATCATTTAGAAAAATTATGTAAAAATATGCATATTTAAAAATAATAATTTTTTAAAACATAAGTTTTCCAAACTTTCAGTCAATATGTACAGTATTTCAAAAATATATATTTTAATATATTTAATCACATGTAAACTTGTGCTTATTTTGATAAATTTTTATGTGCTCTTTTGTATTCAATTTATAAAGCCGATAATATATAATGTATTTAAGAATAAAAAAGAAATTTACGAATGCTACTAAAATAACTTTTTTATTTATAAGTGACAATTGTATAATTTCTTTAAAATATGATATTCCTTCATTAATTGATAATCTATACAATGTACGATATCTAATATTTCATATATTATATTTAATATATTCATTCTATATGTAAACGTGTAATTATATAGTGATACTGTAGTAAAGTACAAAAAATGGACAGACATTGACATGCGATGCGGGCTTTAGAATATCGCCAAAAAAGCATAGCAATCAAATTGTCTTTCTGATTTATGAAATTTGCAAACTTAACATCTTTTATAACTTTTTAAATAATTTTTTAATGATTATTTGATTAAATTGAAAGGAAAAATAATATAACTAGTGTAAACAATTACTATATAGGTATTGTTTACGTGTGACAATAATATGTAAGTTAAAATGATATACTTTCCGACTTACCATATTTTTTCACGGAAGCCGATATTCCAATAAGTCTATACAGCAGTGTTATTAAAAGACAAAACAGCTTTTTGCAATAATTTCCATTATATGAGGCAATCATTATAAGACCACTACTTCAGCATCAATTTAGGAAGACCAGATAACTATACAGTGCGGGTTAAAAACGCAGCAATTGTTTTACAATATTTCTATTAGAAACATAGTATGATATCTTTTATTTATGTAGTTTTTCTGCCTTGGTGAACAAGTAAACCAATACAGAAGTGGTGGATTGATTAAACACGATGAATATAGATTAAGGTTAATATTTCTCAGTTAATCGCGTCTCCCTGACCAAATGCCCGAGTCGAAATTACCATAATAGAGCAACCATTGATTTTACAGGGCGACTTCTTGTGAGTTTGCTTTCTTTCGTGCAGAAGCCGGATACTATTTGTTTTAAGGGACAATGAACACCGTCAAGTGTTTAGGACAAACAAACAAGGCAAGAAACACTGCAATAGCCTCAACTCTGTGTGGACTTAGTTCTTCGACTTTATTCCATTCGACCAACAACTCCTGTTGTTCAAGTTAAACCGATAATAAGCATAAGGCATGCAATTCGATCTATTACAATATTGTCAGCAAAGTATTCAGTGAACTGTGTTGTTTTTTGATAAGTGGTGGTGAAAATGACTTTTATAGAGTTCGGCGTTAGATCCGGCAGTGGATCGACAAGTCAAAATCAGAGGAAAGGCGGGTGATCAGAGTCGGTGGCATTGGTCAAAAGGAAATTTAATTAGGGAGACAGTCACCTCCAAGTTTGGTTTTCCCCCGATTACACCACCAATATTATTTTAAGATTTTATTCTTTGGTTGGAATGTGATACTGTTTTATACGCGATTGTTGCTTTCCATGCCTATTTCATTTTTACATTGCTTGTCAAACTAGCAAACATTTTAAATTGTATAAATAAACAAAGTCACTGATGTTGACTTGTAGATATCATAAGGGAATGTTCATGAGAAAAACATTACCATGGATACACAATAAAATATTTGCATTATAAAAAAGTTGCCTTTTATATTAACTATATTTATTAATAACAAAAAAAGAGAGAGGAATATTTTATTAAAAATATGGGGTGGTAATAAAATGTAATAAGATATTTTTCGTATTGTATTTAAATAATATAATTAATTATAATGATTGTTTTTAAATAAAATATTAATTAAATCATCACTAAATGAATAACTATTTTATGATTCCTGTTTTACTCGTAAACTCGTATATAAATTCAGTTAGATTAAAAATATTACAAATATCAATTATATACTTCGATGAATGTTTCTGTGTCGGTTTCTTTCATAAGCCTTTTTAATCGTATTTACGCTTCTCAAACAAACTATATTTTCACAGGTATATCTGACGTTTTTTCTCGACTACATCCTCTCTCCGTGACATAAAGCATATTAAAATAATAATAATAGTAATAATAATATAACAATAATGTTAAAATAATAAATTTTATTACCAAAGTTTAATTAATTTAAACAAATTCAAACAATATGCACATAAATTTCATTGGAGCACTAAAAATATTATCCTACTCTTTGTATAGTTTATTACAACAAAACAACACTTCTAAATTAAAATTACGATCTTACATTATGTTTGGATATATACATAATCATTTTTAGTGTGTTCGACGTCGTTAACTATATATAATGATGTTGAGTCTCTTTATGAGGACACGCGATCGATCGCTATACATGGACTAATTTTGACATACTAAAAACTAAAGGTTTTTAAAATATCACAAATGATAAAAACAAGCAATTGTAAATGCATTTTCTTTTTGTAAAAGCATTTTAGTTTAAACATTGTGTAGTAAAAAAAATTTCCTTATCAGGAACAATTTGATAATATCTTGCAAAATATAAATATGTGTAGACTTAAACAAAATTACGAAATTAACAAAAAACCCAGAGACACAGAAGGAAGAATTAACGTAAAATTCCCAAAAACGTGAAAAATTTTCATATTAATTAACCAGTTGGTCATTATTTAATTTAGGTTCAAATATTTTATTCTGAAGATCTATTAATATACGAGGATTAATATCTGAATAGCCATTGGTTTTAATTTTAAATCTATTACAATGACATGAATCACAACAAACCCTATAAATAAGCTGATAGTTTCTAATGATGAAGTTTCCTTCGTGCTTCTTCATGATTTAGTGCACGGAACCGTGTTTTGTTTTTTATCACTGCAAGACTGGTCAGGATCAACCTGACATGAGGATTTATAAACAGCACATAATTTATTGGAATTAAATACTTTATATTTTAAGGAAAATAATTTTGAATTTTGAAACTACGAAACACATTAACAATGTGACTAATATTGCGTTTTTAATCATTAAGAAGGGCTTTATATTAAAATCAGAAATGGTTGTTTAAACATATAGTTGTCCAATGCTGCATTGTTTTGCGAAAAGGGAAAATATGGTATCAAACGAGTTTTTTTACAGAACATTTGCGCTTTAAATTATCATACTAGCATTACAAGTTATCAGTAATACTAATTCATGTTACCGAACGTAAACCTTCAATTAATTACTATAAATAACATTGTTGAGAATAGTGTCATCATACTGATCATATTATTATACATTGTATACGATACATAGTGCAAAGAACAGATTGGTTTTCAAAACTAATGATGGAGTGCTGTAAAAGTGTATAGGTATGTTTTACATAACACTGTTTAAGTAACTTATTTTTAATATTTATATTCGTCTGAAAATCATTTTAAGCTGAGTAATTGTTTAGAAAATTTTGCTTAAAAGTGTTTTTTCATATTTTTCATATTATTTATTATAATGTTTACTTTGTTGTCGCCGAAACATCGGGACTATCTGGTGCAAATATTTATTATGCGTATAGTGCTCATTAGTTTGTACTTATTATAGTCTTGTACTTGGTGCATTCTTAACCGTTGCGCTTTTGATCACTTTTTCGACATCTATCAACCTTGCCCAGTTTGTTTTTCGTTATAATCCAAAGTGACTTATTTTACTGCGCATAACCAGACCGTGTTTTGAGTTTTTTCAGGATGATCTTGGTAAGCATTTTGCTTATGTCAGAGGTTAGAAAAATTGTTCAATAGTTTTCAAATAAATTTTACGTCACCTTACTTTAGGATTTGAACGTATCTGGGCCATATTTTTAAAGCTACTTTTCACTTTTACTTTCACTTTCAGTTTCACTTTGACTTAAGTAAAGTGGTATTTTTCAAGCGACTTTTCACTTGAATTTAAGTGAAATATTAAAGTGAGTTATTTACTTCACTTAATAATTTTAAAATCATCATAATTATAAATAGCTTGAATTGTTTTCAGCTATTTTACCTTACGAATCTTTACGAAATTTGATGTTTCTAATGAATTAAACATCGTATCGCATTGTCTTTGTTGAGTTCTTAATATTTGCAAATAAAAAATGATAGTCATATGAAATTATTAAAGTAAAAAGAACTAGTAAACTATGAAGTAAGATGTATACATACGAAGAATTAAAAAAACTGAAAAGGGAGAAAAACAAAAATAATACACAAATGAACAAATAAAAACAAATTAGAATAAAAGAAGGGGAAGATATAGCAACATTAGATTTTTTTTAATTATAGAAAGTATATATGTATAAAAGGGTTTAAGGATTGGGGATCAGTTGTACTAACAATTCACCTACATCAAAATAAATGATTGATAAATAATCAGAAACAAAATGTATAAATTACATGACCGCTTTAATGAAAAAACAAATGGTTCAAAGAAATTAATTATAATAAATATATACATATATTTGTAATAACCATTTTTTGAAAGTAACAAATTATGATTAAACAATAATGTCAATATCGAATACATAACATACAATATGTTAACTGACCTTGATTCTAGATGAATAATTCTGTAGTTTACATCACAGGTTATCATGGCATTAATGATGTAATGCAACTTTTTGTTGACGTAGGCTTCTTCATAGACAGTTGGTAGACAAACGGAAATGAGATCCATAAAAGCAACCGATCATGTTAGGCATTTCACGTTAATGATAAAATATAGTTGCTTGTAGCAGTTGCTTATCCAGTGTTGGCCATCGTATTAATTATTCTGAGTGCTTCAAATGATTACAGACGACTGCTAAATTCGCATGGAATTTTCCATGACTCCCTGAAAACTGCCAGAGACAAAGTATCGTAGCTCGATTTCAACTTGTTCAGTAACGGAAGGAGATGACCCACTTTTTGAATCACATTTTAAGTCATCTTTCAATAATTCAACTAGATTATTGAATGTTTCAGGTGACAATCGATACAGCGTCACAAAATCTTCCCGCGAAAACCGGTTTACAGCTTCGAAATGTCTTATAGAATAAATTCAATTTTTATAATGTTTTTCAACTCTTCCAAAACGGTTGAAGTGATTCAAACGATTTAGCCACTGCATTTATATTTTGGTAATATTTAACAATTTCTGATTGATATAAGTAGTATAGGAAGCGTCGATTCGATCTCAGTTATAAATAGATTTATGATTTTTTTGTCTAAAATATATTTTTTACCCCCCCCCCCCCCAGGAACGTAAAATTATTTTGAATGTTAACGCAAAAAAATATTTCCGAAATTTTTCAGCCAATCAGAATCGAGTATTGGTTTTTTGATTACTATGGCTTCCTATTGGCCGATTCAAACAAGGTCAAGGTCATTTCCGATTAATTCAATGTCACAGAGTTTGATTTTGCTAATTATAAATTAATCAGAGTTACCCTATTGGTAGTAATCGATCATTAAAGTACAATTATTGATTTTTCCCAATACGATGCGTTATGGCCATGCAATATCAGATCTACATGATTTCAATGGTCATTTTAACTAATCCAGGGTAGCTGAGTTTGATTTTACTACTTATAAATTGATCAGAGATACCTTAATGGTAGTAATTGATCATTCAAGTACAATTATTGTTTTTTCCCAATACGATGCATTGTGGCCATGCAATGTCAGATCTGGATGATTTCAATGAG
>JAUZND010092168.1:0-14745 GCA_034780555.1 Coelogynopora nodosa | reverse complement strand
ATTAAAACCGATTTACAGCTGTTTCATGGAAAACAAAATTATTGATCTAAAAATCAAGAGTAAAATTATGATTTAAAAAATAATAATAACAATATGGTTTTCGATAAAAATATGGTTTCTAGAAAAAATAAGAAAAAATTATAGTATTACGTTTACTAGAAAATCAGGAGAAAATTCAAATATAAATTTTACTAGAAAATCTGGAATCAAATAATGTTTTTCTAGCAAAAGAGGATGTAAATATAAGGGTGTGATTCGATTAAATTATCGGTGCGTGATAGTCAAATGTAATGATGACATTGATATAAGTTAAAATTAGGGTATTGAATATTGCATATTGTCAGTGGATATACTGAATGTAAAAATGTGTGTATTCCTTTTATTAATTTTTTCAAGGGCTGGCGCAAATAGATCGCTGGACCGAATAAGAACTTTGAGTCGCGTGCGGTATTCAATCTCCATTGGTGTTCATACAAATGACATCATGGTTATCGATTCGATTATTTATAAAAATGAAATGTGTCTATTCAAATAATACATGGCAACTATATATACAAGGAAATAGAACAACACTAATAAATATTGGAGAAAAAAAACTGTAAATAACTGACATTAAATTGACAAAAAAACTAATTGCGTGCATTATGTTATATGCGCCTGCATTATAGAAATAAAAATAGAGTGGTTTCTCTATGTGTCATTATGGTTTAAAATTCTCACAATAAAAGTATATAATATATATGTAATGCTATAATATTCCAATATCAGAATGTTAGCATATAGAACTTAATTAAACACATTTACGTGTTGAATGCGTAAATTGTCGACATATACCGTCAGATTCGAAAGTGGCAAACAATTAGGAACGTCACAATAACGCCCTGCCAGCTGCAAACATCAGTAATGCTTCTTGTTGACACTGAGACGCCTCTCAGAGTCATTATGTAAGCAATACGAAAAGGTTATTCAAAGCCCGTTTCTCATAACCAAAAGGTTACCAGCCGAAACACATAACTCATTATAGTATACCGTTTTTTCTCGCATTATACTGTTTATTATGACACCCATGAATGTACAAAACTATAAGTATAAGTTATGCCAGACGAATATTTACTCAAGGTCAAATATAATAAATGCATTACAATAGCCATGCTGTATATATTATAATATAGTTAATCGTCGGTCTGCTTCTGTGAAAAACAATATTCAACAACAATGTATAACAAGGAATGAGAAAGAAGTTTTAGGAAGCTCATTTAACCGACCACACGACCGGGGTGGTTATATATAGTCTAAATCATTCATGTTGCTGCTGCTGCTACTACTACTGCTGTTGTTGGATGGGAAAGAGCATAACAATATCCGCGCAAGTCTCGACGGATACCAGCTGACAAGTCAATTTGGCCGTGGATGGACGCCGGGATGGATGCATGAACATGTCACAGATATAGACAGAGGACATTCATTTTCATTATCGATGTATTATCATCATAATATTATATTGTTGTGTTATATGCGTTTGGAATATAGAATATAGAAGTAATTACATCTTTATATTATAAACCTGCCACATGTGTCATTATAATATAAATGGGAAAACGGGTAATATTTGACTCTTTGACATATTGTTGTCACATAAAATTAATATAATAGTTTATATTATAGTGTAATTTTTTTATTAAATAACTCAAATGCATAACTTATCATGTCGATTTTTAAACGTAGTATATAAAAATATATTCTATATAAATAATCAAATTATTCAATTACATTATTTTTTAAAGATTAATTCTAATTTTTAAAATATTTATAACATTTTTTAAAGAGAAATCAATATAGAATATTATAGCAATTTTTAACACGCATATTAAATAATCATTCTTTAATAAAGGTGTATATTATGTCATTCAAACTCGAGTTTAGTATCGACTGTTTCTTATTATTATATAGACAACAATTCCGAGCAAATACTTTACATAGCACAGGACAGATTGACTGAAATAAGAAAAATAAAAGAAAAATTGTCTGCTCTTAATTATAATGTGCAGACCCCAATATATGTGGCAATGCTTCTATATATATATTGTACATAGCCAATTTATATATATAGAGAGATATAGCTCCCCTCAATGTTTTTAATATTTTTTATAATAATAGCTTAAAGTTTACAAACTTTTATACACAAACACAATACATTCGAAAGAACATTTAAGCATACATAATATAGAGGATCCCAGTCATTTAGCAATTCTTAGAGCGAATCAGTTACAAAGAGTAATACATACATACATTGTACACTGTTAAAATAAAATTGAAAAAGAATAATTTTATTAGTTTATTGAGTTATCGTTTAGAAAAACTATCCTATATCATTATTTTTAAAAATTTGCAGTTTTCAACGATTAATCTTTGATCATTATATTTTTGTAATAAATTAGTTATATTACGGTCGTTACCTGATATCAAATTGTAATGAAACATTGTTATACTACTATTATAATCAATTAAATATATAGCATATAGGCTACTGTAATATAAATCATTAAAAACAGAAAAAATATCAAAGTGAAATCTTTGAAAACTGTAAAATTGCTTTAGGATAGATTTGCTAAACAAAAGTAATATGTAATAGTTCAATCTACTTTTTGAATCATAAGTATGAAAATTATAAAATAATATTCTAAAGAATTATAATAAAGCAATTTTATATATTTCATTTGTAATGATTAATTTACCGTTAAACCATAATATATACAATCAATGTACGAAAAAAATATTTTAACAGAAAAAATTAAGAAATAATGATACTTAGTAAATTTAGATTAGGTGAATTAAAGTTTTATTAATCTCATTTAAAAGGTTGGTTTTACATTTACTATAATATAATATGTTTGAGAAACTTTTACGCTGACTTCGCTGACAGAATTTACACAAAATGTAGAAGTAACTTAATTGCTATAATATATTTATCCATATACATTTATCTTAAAAATTGTTCTTGGATCTGCGCAACAACTTTGTACCAGCCGAATACAATTAATTAGTTTTTAAATATTTGGATTGTAAACAATTAATCCATTTTACTTCAAAAAAGTTCTGCTACGTGCAACAGTCAAATAACATTTATAAGTAGCAAGTCTGTGAAAAATTGAAATGTCAAAAGTCAAATGCCTTTCAAATATCGATTGCAAGTTCTAAGAATAGCCAGTCAAGTCTCATTAAATCCTTCCATGTGCAAACAAATAGTTATTTCGTCTTTGGTATATATAATAAGTTTCCCTGATACAGACATGACTTGTTTCATTAAAAAATGTATTTATATGGTTTGCAGTTTCCCTAATGTCTCACAGGTATACCTTTAATTTATATATATATATATATATATAATTTATATATAAATTGTCTGAAATGAGTGGAAAATTTATATATTTGAACATTTTGTATTTCTATAAATAAAACAAAATTTTAAAATTAAATTAATTACAAAAAAAACAAGGTTTGAAAAATCTTTTGAATAAGAAAATTAGAAGATATATCTAGGGGTCAAAAATATAAACTCATATATTACTTTCCACAAGAAACTATCTAATTGGGTGTTGGATAAGGTTCTCGTATTTGATTATCATGTAACTTATTTAACTTATTGTAAAAAAATTTAATCCATATTAATCAATAAGTTAACAGCAATATTGTCCATATACTGTTTTAATTGAATTCCTTTTTATTGTGTAATATTAAATCACATTTCGCTGTAGATAATGTTGCGTTATGATATAGAGAACGCATTATAACCAATAATATATATGCTTAAATCATGTTTTCATGCACTTTCCAGTCTCCTAACACCTCGACAACACTCACCCAACACAGCCAGGCTGATGTTGACCACCTTGCCGCCGAACCCCGTGACCCCCTTGCACTGGTACAGACCGGAGTCCTGCCTCGCCACCGCGCCCACTATCACCAGCACCCGCTTGTTCTCGAGGAACCTGTAGCGCGGGTCATGCCGGATCTGGTAGTGGGGCCGGTCCTGCACCTTCCAGGTGTACATGACCGGCTCCCCGTCGGCCAGGATGGGGCAGACCAGCCGCATGTCCGAGTCGCCCACCATCACCGAGACGCGGGACTTGTGCGGCTGGATCTGGGGCACCTTGGTGCTGGCTGTGGGGGCTGCCATAGGGAATTGGAAGCAGAGATGTTTTTTTAATGTTTGCAATGTATAGAGAAAAGTACATAATTTATCTACTTATTACAGCATACTGGCAGTTTTCTGAATATTAAAGAAATTATAGTTTAAAAATTTAATGAAATAAATGTAGTTTATATTATATACTGTGTTATATACATAATATATTACAATTATATAGCCTATTGACAATAAATGTTGCCCTATACATCATTGCAACCTTTATATTGAAACACAGATGATGTCCTATCTCTCATATATAATAACTTCTATATATGAAATATCTATAAGCGAAAACAGAACCGCCCAAATTGTCAAGCCATTATATATGGTAAATTATATATGCTAAACTTTTCCAAAGAGTAAAATTCAAACATGGTATAACATTGCACGGTGTAAAAGTGGTGCCACTATATATATATTACAAAAATAGAACTGGCCTATGCTTAGCTATTTGCTATCAGCACAAATTGTGTCTATTTTTTGCTATTTATAATCTTTCCGTTGCTTATTTATAAAGCTTGTTTTCAGTCAAAAACGTGACAGTTTTAAAAGTATTAAAAATATTAGAATCATAAACTATCGTGAATTATATATAACTGGATAAATATAGCTCAATATGGTCATATTTTATTCCAGATGACAATCGTAAAATGTTTGATCGATAATTAATATCAAATACTGACGGGCTCACATTTAATGTCATACTTGATTAATTGATTGAAAAAGTTTGATAACAACTTAGTTTCGTGACTCTCCTTAATCAAATTACAGATTGATTTAATGATTCATGATCAGAAAAAGATACCAACTACCGTCCTCCGTTACAAATAACACACGATAAATTAATTAAATTTTATAATACACTAATGAAACCTAAATTTATACAGTTTAATAATATTGAAAATGATTGCACTATCGTATTTTCTTAGTATTAGTATTTGTTTTTTAACCATATTTACCTCGACAAAAATATATACGCATATGTTTTTTAATGATACGTAACTACGTAATATACAGTATACAAATTTAAAACACCTGTAACAAATAAAGCAAAATATATAACAAAATTATACGTATAATGAACATGAAAAATAGATATTTTGTAACATCACCGCAAAAAACTTCATGGCCAATATTTATATATACACAGTCACCAAAATGGTGTGTAGAAATATTACAAGAAAAGGGGGTTGATTATCTGTATTAGGAAATAAACAAGTAACATGTGAGAGGCACCTGCAGATTTGTATCGAAGGCAGTTGCGAGAGATATATAGAGGGAGAAGTGTGATCACTCTATTTATTATATTTTTTTAACTTCTGTGTGGTAACTATCTGCAGGCCGTACGACCACTTGTAACGGCAGGGACAAGCAGGACATGTTGACAAAATAAATGTGTATCACTTGTTGATCAAGGCAAACATAAAAAGTCATCTGCGCATATACATATCAAACATATATATTTGTTAGTCGAGTACCCCAGTTCTAAATTATGCCCGACATAAATTTCACTACATTTTAATTTATAACGGAACGAATATATACCATAAGAACTTTTCTTTACCGCTATATAAGAAGGGATGTGCGATATCAACACTTGACAACAGCACCTAGCTCGAAAAGTTTAACGCACCCGCCATATGGGGTTGTTTTTACATATACATATATAGACCTACATACATACAGGTCTGACTTATATATCCAAGTTTGTTTTTAAATGCAAGATCCTAAATACAGCAGCAATATATGAGTAAAAATTGGCGTGTGATGGTATAAATAGTGGCAGCGTGAATTCACCACCATGCTACTCTGCTGAGGTATAGTCTGTTGAGATGAGTGTGAACTTCCACATCTGGCCAAGGATGGATGAGCCATATATAATGGAAGACATGCAACACGATCAAGTTTGGCCATGATGTTCCTTGCATATATATATATATATATATGATGATTGGCTGCAGTTGGACATGCTTACGCAAGGTTTGTAATCCTGCACTGTACAACATGCCATGGGCTAAATACATACACAGAATATTTGTTAAATTTAAGAAATCCTTATATTTTAAAAGAATGATGTTTCTTAACATTGAAACAATTATAAACATTTTTGTTTAAATATTAAAAAAATTTAGAAATATGAACTATAAAGATGCTCATCGATTTTTTAAAATTATTTGTATTTGAAAGTATCATATGAATCTCTGTTTCCTAATCATAGGCGTGTCGCATTTCCGATTTTCCAACAGGGGAGGCTAACAGGGGGATTTGATTTGTATCGAGCTCATAATATACCTTATACGCCAGTACGAGTGAATGCGTCCGTGTGTTACTCAAAGCAGGGGGGAGGTGAGAAAAAGAGGAAATTGATTGCATGACTGGTTCTCATTCCCCCCTACAGAAGATACGATGAAGCGACTCGTCCACCTTTTGTCGACACACGAAGGATTAGACAACGGGATCGAGTTGTAGTCTACATCCCTCAGCCATACTCTGGGCAAAGCAGCTGCAGTATACAGTCTTCCATCTTCATACAGTGTATTATATTGTCTATGTTGTCTTTGTAAGCGTCTGAGTCATGCGCAGACTATAATGCTATATGTGGCGTCGTTAAAAGAAAGGGGCAGTGGATGGATGGATGGATGGCAGGATGGATGATGTACGCGACAACAACAACGAACACTATAGTCTTGCCTTGCTGGCTCACGTGCGCATGCATCTTGTTTCTCTCATCGTCGTCTTCGAAAAAAAGAATCAATTATTAGGCAGCCGTTGCTCGCCCCATTTAAGCCGATTATTATTAAAAAAAGGAATTACCTCGAAACCTCCCACGAACAGAGAACATCAGTACGGGCGCTATTGCATGGTTTATGGAGAGAAATATAGGATGGTACTAATTCAACTTATTTATATTGTCTATTACCCTTGAATGATTAACGTTAGAAAATATGTGATTTTACACAGTTAACGAAAATAATTTTAAAAAAAAGAACCGTAACTCCGACAACGAACGTCGCATATTTTATATACCGTAAGAAACATGCCTTGAGTTCTTTGGAAACAAGCTTTTAATTTTTCTAGAAAGATTCATTAACAAGTAGCATATAGTTGGCCTACCATGAAGAAAAAGGCAAAACACACTTATAGATTGACACACACAAGGGAAAAGAGGGGAGGGAGATGTTTTAGCATGAAGAAATAATAGGCAGTTTGCATACTGTTAATTTTCTTTCGCTTAAAGACATGTCAAAAACTGGTTGAGAGAGTCCAAACGAGACACAACAATATATTATGAGTCACACTTTGGGTTGCGATGGTATATAGAGGTGGCCGTGAAAGAGTGACAAAATTACAAAAAAATGAAAAGCTTTCATTCAAAACATAGTTAGTAATATATTGTCAGTGTATGAATTATCTGAGATGAATACAGCATACTTACATGCAAGAAAATGTGATGTATATGAATTAGAGGGAGATGAAAAATTTATTTATAAACACATGATTAGACAGTATTCTGTTAATGAATAGATAAAAAGATGCCAATCATTAAGTGTCAGCCATAAAAGAAGGTAATAAACACACTAAAACACTTAATAATATATAACTATTATATATTCATTATACTAACTTACACATAAATAGTAAATGAATATCCACATAAATTTACAGTTTTTAAAATTAAATGTATGGTATAGAATATCGAAACAAATATATCGATATAATTTTACTATAATGATGTCAAATTAAAAAATTGAAGGTTCAGGTTTGATTCTAACAAACAATAAAATACCTCCATTCAATGAATAAATTGCTGCCTTTCAATCGAGCAAAATTATTTCAACTGTATAAGTCAGATCATCAAATTGATAGTTGTATTATACAGTGGATGCAAGCCAACGCATACAATACTATAAAGTGAATTTCTTGGGCCATATAAAAAATAAGAAAAGTGGAGAAGCATTTCAAGAGTTGACTGAGTATATAGCTCAGGTTTCCCACATCTTAGACTTCGTGTAATACAGTATTTCTAATTTTTTCTTAAAGTAAAAACAAAAAAAGATTCGTGAACTAACTTAACTATAATATACGCAAGGAAGACAGTCGCGCAGTGTTTGCATTATAAAATGATACCTATTCCCCTTACTCTTTCTCTCGGTTTACCATTAGGTAAGCTCACGGCCCCCTTCTAATTATACCTCGACGACAAATAGTCCGGATGTGCGATTCTTCCCGGGGACATCGTGTCTAAACACGGAGCATAATTACCCCGACACAATTAACCAGGTTAAAAGAGTCGCCGGAAATTCACAAGAAAATGGCGCTAGGATAAAGTTTAGAAGGGGGATTGAAAGGGGGTTGTAGACCTCGCACTATATAGCCTAAGTAGCATTATTGATCATTCTCTATTTTATATATACAAGGTATATATATATATAAGGTACTGGGAGAACTAACTAAAACATATGGGCCAAATGAGGTGTTTTATGCTGACTTATAAACATACTTATAATATTGTATAATGATTTTACACATGACGGGTAGCATATTATGCAGAAAGACAATAGACTCGATTTACCGTATATATAGTATGAAAGCTGTATTGGAACAAAGCCAAAGCCATATAGTTCCAGGCTTGTCAGTTTAAATCGGAAGTCCATATTCCTCAGTTTACTTAAAGAACTATATTATGATATTCAAATATTCAAAAACTATAATGAAGGAATCTTATACTTGACATATAAGGGTATATAATGTTAAGAAATAAGATGGAAAATGCAGTGTGTGTGTATATATATGTAATAGGTATATACAGAGATTTTTGTTAGAAGTTAGAAGGTGGATATTGCAGCACTTCATCAGTATATATATAACGAATAATAAGAGATAATTAAATACCAGACAAATTCAAGAAGCATTGAGGCAAGCTAACAAGGTAAGAAGCAAGTTTTTGCAACGCTAACAACTGGAGAATACAATCAATGCAGTTAACAACTAAATTTCATTTCGGTCTTTTGTGTGTTGACAATTTCTTTCTCCTCTCAGAAAAGCCTCCCTTGTCTATTTCGTTGATTAATTTGGTATCTTCTGCCCTTCAAGATGAAATAATTGGGAGAAAGTTTGTTTTGTCGTTTGAAAATGTATTATAAAATTTTCCCCTTTTTATATAATATTACATATAAAATGTGACGAGCTTATTTTCTCCAATTTGATATAAATGTTATTTAGCACGACTGTTATTTATATATGTATACACTTTATACTATAAACTCCAAGTCAAAAGAATAAAATCTAAAGAGAGCAAGAGTGATCCTCTTGTCCGGATTATTGTAATCAAAAGAAAATAAAGATTCTTCGGACAAAAACAAGAAGAATGTTTTTGTTTTCTTGTTTTTGTCCGAAGAATCTTCATTTTCTTTTGATTACACTTTATACTATATATAAAATAAATACGAAAAAAATTATACCGAGCGATGTTACAAGTCGAGAGACATAGAAAGAGATAATAGATTTGATGTTAACAGTAAACTCATTTGAACACAATAGGCATTAGAGGCGGGCTATTCCAGTGGTAAATATGTCCGGCTATTGTGCCAGCCTTCATCTACTGACAGCTCACTGCTAGTTCATCAAGATGATAGACCATGACAAAAGATCACAACATTATAATATTGTATATGTACGCAGATGTTCCTATATAGACACTCGTTCAAACCACTACAAAACTATATAATATTATATATGTATATAGATAATAATTGCAAAGATGAAAATCATTCAGGGTCAGTCTCTATAGCTCAGTGTCCACTTCAACTTAGTACTTGAGGGAGAGCCCTTGAAGCAACACAGTAGACCAAATCTGAGAGATGCTATCGACGACAATTCACCACGAGTATAGCTTCTATATACACACCACAGGTAGCGCATAAGTAGTATATTAAGTGTATTATATCATGATAGGACTCCTGTTGTAACATTTAGAGTCTGAGCTGTAATTGCTGGACACAGAGTTCTATTGAGGTAGGACCCCCGGAAATACAGAAATAAATGCAAGCCAGATTCGCAGCTTTATTGAAACTATCATTTGATTTTAATTTTGTTTGTAACTATAGTTACTATATGTAACTATAGAACATATTTAGGTCATACTTTTGACATTAACGACACGTACTCCACTTTCAACACCTAATTTGGAATATTTATGAACAGGGAAGACAAAAAATTATATTATTAAAAGCTAACAACATTTATGAACTTTGCGTTTACTTCATAAACAGTCTCCTGCGCTATATGATGGTTCGCAAGAGAAGATACCAAGCGGAGAAAGAAGGTGAGAGCACCAAAACTGATGATTGACACTTTACCAGATGTAACTTTGCCTGTATATTTAGACGAGGTCTATATACAATGCCAGTGAGATCATCACTAATTTATGCAATGAAAGGTGTCTAAGACCGACAAAATGAATGACACTGAAACAGACAGATGAATTACCAATGACTGTCTCAATTAAATCAGATATGCAAAGATAAATGTAAATCATGTATATAATGTATACTATCTGTATATTATATTTTAAAGCAAAATTTTCGTCTATGAATATATATAAGAGTGGGAAAAGAGGTTGTCTTTTTGATTAATATACGAATTTATAAGAGCTATATTAATAGAGGGAACGGATTTAAACTCTTCCAACTTCGGAGACCATATGGTGCGAAGATGCGCCGGGTATATGGCTATATAGGTCTAAATTCAGGAAATTGTATAGAAAGTCAAATAATTTAGATAGGCCAGAAAAGGTGCCATTTGTGTAATCTAGCCACATAGGCACACCTATATGTATACAATATACATAAGTCATATTCTATAGGGAAGGGGATGGCAGAGTTCCCAAATAAATTAAAGGAATAACATAATTTAATGAAAATTATTCTGCTATTAGTATGTTCACCATGATCGTTAAATTTTTAAAATTATAATTGATAATAAACCCATTATCTATATAATGAAGAACACTAAAAAATTATTAAAAAATTGGTCTCTTATTCAGGTTATGAAGTTAGAAAAAATCTGAAAATAATCCATATATAGTATACTGTAGTTATATTTAAACTATGATGAAAATAAACGTGATGAAAAGATCTACATTTTAAAAATCCCATATATTATGTAGTATGAGTGAATTAATTAATGCACATCAATACACCAGCAACATATATGTGACAATAAGCTATAACACTGTGTTTCCCCCTAAACTAACCCCAGCTATATCTCCATCTCTCCTGCAGTTCGCTCTGTATATTATGATGGGTTGTCAATAATTAATCTCAAATTGATGATACCTGTCACCAACCTCAATTATCAAGAGGATCAGAGCTCAGTTCACTCTGGAAGCTGTCACACTGCAGAACAACCAAGGGGAGGGGAAACTCAGATCTGCGTCGCCTGCAGATACCCCGCAGTTATAGTTCCAGACTATATAATGCCAAATTATGCCTGACAAGCTTTGAATGCGAATTTAGTGTCTATACGCATGTTTCACAATCAACAGTGTTACTAATTAATAAGCTATATATAGGATAACTGCACCGTCACTTATTGTGTAATATTAATTATACGCGATAGCTAAAGGTAATTTATTCGCATGCAATGCATGTCATTATACATTTAGACTGTCAATTTTATAAAGAAATATATGGTAAAATATAGATGAACTGGTTGACACTAAAATACACTATATAGCCTATATGCATATTTAAGTATATATGTTCCATTTAAAATAAAGGAACTCTATATATTAAAAAACATATTTTAGATACCATTTTAAGTTAAAAATTTTTTGTTCTAAATAAATTTATCATAAACATACAGATTTATATGTCTAAAATATAAATAATCGACTTCGAGATTAAATAAAAATAGTCAATTTTATTAAATCAAATTCGACCACATACATGCATATACAAGCGTCAATACATGCATACCAAACAATTTCAATGCTCGATATGTTAACGAGTAAAACATTCAATACGTTTCCAAATTACCGAAAACGTTACATCATGCCTTGCCAGAAATACGAAGTAAATTTAACGAGCAAACGATAGTTTTATAGTAAATGATAGATTATATTCCAGATAAAAAAAGCGTAGACGATTGCTTGGGCCTAATATTCCAATACACAGCACGCATATAGCAAAATAAGTCCCATGAGTATGGCATTAAAAAGAGAGAATAAAAAGGCAGACAAGAGGGGAGAGGGGGAAGGATGTGGGTGGGAGGGGGGTAGAGGGCTTGTCAATCACAAATAAGCATGCAAGGAAGAGGAAGTGAAATGAGACTCGTACGCAAGCAAGAAAGAGCCATGGCAGAAGAGAATAGAGTATAGACAACGACAGTGGTATATAATGAATCATCAAAAATGACTGAGTGGCAGGTTTTGAATGCCATGAAACGACCACAAGTCAACCGTAGCCTGGCATGCCTATAATAGCACTGTCCATACGGTTTGCTGCATGTCGTGCGCTCGTATTTAAGGTTCAACGAGTCAGTTCGACCAGTTTTCCCTTGAAAAGAATGAATTTAAAGGGGATGATTTGCGTATGATGATCACTCAGATAAAAAGGGCATCAAACGCCATGAGGCACAGCCTGCATATATCGCTATATAATAGAGAAGCAGTGTGGCCAATATTAAATTATTTAAATAGCGGATCATATAATGAAAGGTACACGCCTGTTGTATTATAGGTTTCAAAAATGGAAAGGAAGATATTTTCTGAGAAGGCAGTAGAGTAATGATTGGAATCAATCAATATGCATTATCTCAATGAATCACAAAGTTACGTTTAGAATATGCTGCAATTATAGTGTAAGGGAAATATTCAAGTTTTGTCAATAATATTCGCGCTGCACGACATTTTCAACATTGTGGCATCAAGAAAGGTAACAAGAAAAAAAGGGAGGAGACAAATCGCAGAGGTTACCAAATTTAAATCACCCCTTGGTTGTGTCGTCCTTAATTGAAGCAAATCAAGGCATAGGTCCCTATAATACAGAATATACATTTGTACTAAAGATAAGATAGGAACTCTGTCTGACTGACACCTCTGCAAGATGTACATAGATAGTTGTGAGATTATATATAGAGAACGCGACTACGTCCACCCTAATTCGCCCAAAAGATGACACGACAGTATATCAGATAGACTTCACTTTTAAATATTACGGTATATGCGTGTGCCCTATGTGAATATATAATATACTACCTTGTATTTAGCCTTAAGGCTGACATGTGATGATGGAAAGCGGACCTGTCATGTTTTTGACATATTGATGATGCGCGTGTGTGTAACATACATCAATCCATATAGAAGTACGTATAGAACAAATTCATATACAAATGTGATTGTATAGTTATTTGTTCGTCCATATATTATATGCACAAGCGAAATAATAGTAAAGTTGATTACATTCTAGGAGAACAATCAGCTCAAAATGAAATGTTTATCTCAATTTTGAAAAATGATTGATTGCATGATTGCTTAGCTTCCATAAAAAGTTATAAAATAGTAATTTTCTGCAGAACAATTTGGAAAATTTAATGAACAACTCCATCAATCAATGATTAAAATTAAATAATATACTTATATTGTCTGGCATTAGTATAGTAATTCACGATAATTATATATATGAACAAGTGTAAGAAATATACGGAATACAAGTATTTATGTTTACTAATTTATGCTGATGTACGAAAAAGAACTGTCTTTATATAATTCATAGATGTATATATATGGCATGCAACTATAACGTTACAAATTTAGAGCGTTTTTCCACGATTATAGAGATGACAGCTGTCCACTATAATAACCAGTCCCTAAAGACACAAGTATCTGTATTATAGAATGAGGGAACAAGATGCTGTCAAAGAAGTGACATGCCAACCTTTCTCCCCGGAGTACCTATTGCTCTATTTCAAGTTCAAGGATGTTCATTTAACAACACTGAACATCCAAACGAGTGCATAATATACATGTGTATATTTTGGAATAAAATTAGAGAGAATTTTGAAGCAGAAAAATATCGATTTTAAGAAGAAGAAAATATACAGAGGCAGGATATTACATAATCTGAAAAAGTTATAGTGTCAAAAAATAAACAATTGCTATTACAAGTGGAATTGAGCTATATAATATAAAGCGAACACATTGTTCTATATTGACAATAGCAGATTGTCATTCAACAAGGCTTGGTCTACGCTTTTCAAACTCGTCCGGAAAACACTTCATGAACGCTGAGGATTCGTCTTCCTCATAATTATTATTTATCCAATGTATATATATATTGCGATAAAATTGTAGACGAAAAATTGGATAAAGTTTGGAATCCAATTTCCGCTTTTTCTAGGTTATGGAGGAAATGTTCCAGAGACCGCCCGTGTGGCTATTTCCATCCTGCACGCATGAAAACCTTTTCCATGCACCATGGGAAGTCCCCTTGTTGAAGCTCCCAAAATTTAATGTGTCGAAGAGGGGGAGGGGGGGGGGGGGGGAGGGCGGGGGA
>JAUZND010092167.1:0-14745 GCA_034780555.1 Coelogynopora nodosa | reverse complement strand
AGCCAGGAACAGGAGAGTCCAAGGGCGGGCTCGAACCTGCTCCGAGACAACACCCTTGGCATCCGCAAACCAGCGTCATAACCACTCGGCCATCCCGTTCCCAAAAGGATTTTTAGGAACCCGTTCAATTTAGGATCTATATATAGATTTTGAAACTCAAATTTAATATTTAACACATTAAATCCACCAAAATCAACGAATAATCAACTCAAAGGTTTTTTATAATTCTGAAAAATATTTTTTAACCAAACTCTTAAATTTTATTAAAGGTATAGTGATAAAATTTGTAATGAATATTTTAGGCCAATTTGATATTATTTGTTTTAACTAATTCCTAATTTTGCAATTATTTTAGTTGGCTGCTGATAGTGATACAGCTTAAACTTTTAAATATACAAATTTACTGTAAACATTTTATTTTCAACTTTAATAATTAACTTATAAGTTAATCAATAACATTTATTTGGATTTTATCTGAACTAAAGTAAAATACTATGAAAAACATTCATGATATATTTTTGTAACAGTTTTTATATAATGCATTCCTAACATAATATTATAAATAATTATAATCACTGAAAAATTTAATTTTATAAAAATTATTTTAGACAAATCCATCACTGTGAAATATATAAAGTCAGATCATAGCCTATGAACAAAAATACGATTTCTGAACAAAATATAGTTTGTCTAAATATTTACAAGGCAATTTTTTATCAATAATAACTAATCGTTTAATATCAATCAAAACTAATCAATCGGTTAATATCAATCAATACTAATATATCGGTTAATACCAATCAATATTAATATATCGGTTAATATAATAAATAAAAAATAAGTCCGATAGTTAAAACTTCAATTATATATATATTTCGGATAACTTCCTTAAAAACTATAAAATTAACAAAAAACATTATAATATTTCAAATAGGTGAAAATATTTTAAATTCAAACAAAAGGATTTAATCAATAATCAGTAATTATTATTGGAAAATTTAGAATTTATCAACCTTTAAAATCAATAGGAAATATAGATAATTAAATATAATACTTAAATAATACATAATACTTACCCAACACATACCAAATGTTCCTTTTAATGCAAGAATTTTAGAATTTGCTAAGGATCACCCCGACAGACATATTAAAGAAGCTATCCACATCCGTGATGATATGCCAACAATTAATCGGGATCGTGGATAGATATCTGTATGTCCTAAATGTGTATAAAAATAATATTGTGCAATTTTATGTATAATATCCATTTATAGTTATCGAACTACTCATCTATATTGTTTATTGATTTTTAAGATTGATAAATTTTAATTTTTCTAACAATTGATATATAATTATTTTGTTTGAATTCATAAATTTATAATGCTTTATTTTTTAATGGTGTTCAAGGAAGTTATTCGAAATATATATATAATTGAAGTTTTAACTATCGGACTTATTTTTTAAAATTATATTAATTATGAAACGTCATAGCGCACAATAACATACTTAAATATCGGTTAATAACAATCAATTCTAATAAATCGGTTAAATATATATTTATTATTGAATGCACGTAACACCAAAATTTTATCCTTGCACTTACCAATTCGTAACCAAAATTTATAATATTCTATAAATTTTAATTTTTTAAATTATAGCTAAAATGTAGTTTAGGTTATTACTATTACTAACATGAATGATTCTTTAAGTTTTGATAAAATTCACCAAACGTTTCTAAAGGAATAAGCGGTACTTTTAAATGTATCTGGTAATAAATTTGAATAATTAATAATAATATAAAATAGTTGATATTAAGTTTAGACACGCTATAATTTTTTTAAAATATAATATTTAACATTTAATTATTATAAATTTCAATTTTTATATTTTGAATCGAATAAAAATGATTTTTTTTATTTATTGTAATGATTATTGATCAATAAATTTGAAATGAAGCTTAATGTAACAATGAAATGTTAAAATTTATTGCTATGAAAAAATGTATTAGAATTCATTAACATTTTTGAATATATAAAGGAAAATAAACTTTTTTTATAAATACAAATATTAAAGCTATTCATTGCAAAATTAAGTGATTGAGTCTATTAGTAAAAGCTAATTAGATTCAAAATGTTTCCAAATAATGTGGCATTAGTTCTTAAAATTACATAAATTAACGGATTTATTACAAAGCTGTATAATATAAATTTATTTTTCTGAGGTAAATATCTAAATAGAGAATATATGTTGAACTTGACGAATAAACTTTAGAACATTATATTCAACACTATTAGTCGGTTTTTTTTACCATAGGAAAAAAATTAATTACTTCCCTGATTTTGTTCTTTCCTTATGTGGTCATGTCTATTTAATAAAACTTTAAACTACATGTCCAGATTATTAAAACAAATGTGTTACTTGGTGTAATGTTTTAACTACGAATACTTTAAATATATATTTAGAAGTTATTATGCGCAACTTCGTGGCGGGGAGGAGAGGGGCGTTCCAGCCTCTTAAACAAATGTGGTGCTCTTAACAAGCAGAAAGTCTTTAATATTCAAATAATTTAATTACAAAATATTGAGCAAAATTGTACATCATATAATATTTTTTTACTTCTCAATGGCTCCTCTAGGAGTTATATCTGTTTCGGTAGTTTCAGTACGTAAATCTCTAAACGTGAAATCTGTTGTTCTTTTTAATCTCTCATATTTAAAAAATAATTCTAATTGATTTAAATGATAGAAACACTGTCCTTTTTAATTATTTAATAGAAACATATTTTATACATTGATAATTATATGCGGAAAACCTCATGTTACAATCTTTTTATGTTCAATGATATAAAAATAAGCTTATAAATATTACAAATTAATAAATATATGTATACAAGTTTTAGTATTATAAATTTCAGGCCATTTTTTATTAATATTTCAAATTATTACATTTATTTGGCAATAAACTTAATAACAGTAATGTGTAAACAGCCTCTATTGTGTCTCAACCACAGTCAGGCATCAATATTAATGTGCAGTGTTTTTTTTTGTTGTTTTTTTGCATGTATGTCGCTCTACAATGCGACTGGCGCACACGTGCCACTGCAAGCCTTTTGAAACCTCGAGTAGTTCGTCTGTATTCGCTGAACACAATTGGTGGTGATAATGTGTAGCACCATACAGTTATGTATGGTCGTGTACAGTTAGGCAAGTCAGCATATATTGTATATATTGTATACTCATTTGTTAATTATAATATAGCCATATATCATAGATTTAAGTCAGTGCCTTAGTAAGCTATCTACATTATATATAATATTGGATCTTTCTCGACTTCTACTACAGAACTGTGCGCTAATTTGTCTGCGAAGGTATTTTGTTGTCTGCACAAGATTTCTGTGCTGTATAGTAGGTTTATTGTGCTGGAATTATTGAGTTGTTTCGCTGGCAGCAAAAAGTAAGTTATTTTTAATCTTGCATACCGAATAAATTAATGTATTAATATATAGAATGCATATACAAGTGTAATGGTTTCAAAGCTATTTCACCATTTGAGTTAATTAATGATCTAAAAGAACGTTCATTTTTTAAGGCTTACATATTATGAAAAAGAAGAGACCGAAATGTTGCTACGTTTTTAAACTAAATTTTGATACTTATTGTTAATAAATTAATATGCGTATTAATATATGTTGATGCTAACATTGATGAAATACTCATGTTATAGAAATAAACTTACTCAATGAGTATGCAAATTATTCTTTAAAGTAGATTTCAATAAATTGAAATTAACAATATTGTCTTTCATAAAAATGTATTAA
The DNA here is from genome assembly GCA_034780555.1 of Coelogynopora nodosa. Taxonomy (NCBI): domain Eukaryota; kingdom Metazoa; phylum Platyhelminthes; order Proseriata; family Coelogynoporidae; genus Coelogynopora; species Coelogynopora nodosa. The sequence continues at coordinate 10,928 of JAUZND010092167.1, read as the reverse complement.
TAATAAATTAAAATATTGTTAATCATTTACTGATGAAAAACATATACATGTAATTGTATTTTTAATAATGATTGTCAATTATGATAAATGTTTTAGGATCGATTTTCATGCATTAAAATAATGATTATTTAAAAAATGTATTACATTATTATTTGAATTGTCGCAGAATTTCTCTATAAAAATATATGAATAATATTGATCAATATATGTAATACAAAGCATTTTACTTTAATCTTATCTATGTGTATAACAGGTAACACACATGTTTATTGTATAAGTGCTCAAGGTACATCAATTTAGATACTAGTTAGATATTTATACAGATTATAGAAATAATTTTACACAATATAATTATGCAATAAAAAACTAAAAGAAAAACACAATTATAATTTCGAACATTGTTTACTTTACATTTTTAATTATTTCCAAAATGCCTTGGGCGTGAAGGCCTCGCTATAATCCTTTGATTTTAAGTAATTTATTAGAATAGTGTTTTGTTTAATTTTGTATAGTTTATGATCTACATCTTTGTATTTTTACTTTTTTTAATTTCCATTTATTTGTTGTTATTATTATTATTTTGTTATTATTATTATCTCACAATTGAACTTTTATGTACAATATATAAATTAAATTTACGGAATCATTATAAACAAGAATGACAACTTTAAAAAATGCTTTTTTTATAAAATACAATCTGCTTACACATTATTATTTTGAAAAACTAATTTTTCAGTTACACTAAATAAAAATATCTTTGCTTATTATAAAAATTTTAAAACATTTCAAATTTCGATTCAAAATTTTGGCTCAAATTATTTTGTTAAAAAGATGTGGCACATAATACAATTGTTTGCATATAATAAATTTATATTTTATAATTATTATTTGTAAATAATGTGGCATTTCTAGACCAATTCAATGGATAATGAAGTAGAGATCTTGTGCACTAATGATGGCACAAAATTTGAGGTGATTTCTGTAGAAAGTCCTTCTACACCGACTGAAATGGAAGAGAGAAATTTTTTCGACGATCAGTTTTCTCATCCTAAGAAACACGCGGTAGATTCATCCGGTCGAACTGTAGCCAGCAGTCTGCGCCGAAGACTCACGACCAACAAGCGGCGATGTTATCGACGTCTTCTCTTCAAGAACGGGGAGTGCAATATCTCGCATGTCAACATCAAAAAACGACACCAGCGCTACTTGTCCGATATTTTTACAACTCTGGTCGACTTGCAGTGGCGCTATAACCTGCTCCTGTTTGTTCTCGCCTTCGTGCTGAGCTGGCTGGTGTTTTCCTTTATTTGGTGGCTCATTTGCTATGCGAATAATGACTTCAGTCCGGAGCTGATGGAGCCAGACCATCGGAAATGTGTGGACAATGTTGTCGACTTTGCCTCTGCTTTCCTATTCAGCATAGAGACGCAGCATACCATTGGTTACGGCTATCGGGTTGTTACTAATCGGTGTCCGGAAGCGATCATTCTTGTCATGGTGCAAAGTTGTTTTGGAGTTATCGTTCAGGTATGTGATTTGTCTATTTATATTTAAGTCGCGGTTTTTTCGACAATGAAAGTAATCAGTAAATTGGTAAATTATGAAAATCAACAAAAATTGTTTGCATCAAATTTATATTAAACTTTTATTAATTAGATCATTTAAAATTATTTATCTTTGCTTAACCATTGTGAAACTATGCACTTAGCCTATATCAAATTGTGAAACTTATTTATTTGTTAAACGTTAAAGATGTATGTGAAAAGGTGAATAGTTTCACAAATTTATGTGTAGTAAATTATAAATCAATAACATTGACTTAATATAATCCACTTCCTAAATATTAACCTCGTAAGAATAATATGAAATTTAAATTAAATTAAATTCACGTTTAAAAATCACTCTTACCCGTTATAGACATTAAAAAGTGGGTGAGTAGAATTTTTAATATTTTAATATTATCAACAAATTACAGTATTTATTCATTTAAAACGATATCAGTGTGTTTTTGTTCAACTTAAATTACCATTTTAAATTTCAATGACGTCATCAGATAATAAATAATATTTTTTGCAAAAAATGTAATATTATTATCTCCCAAACAATTTTGTGATTTTTATGAAAAATTATATCATATCTTTATTGACATTAAAACATATTTTAAAAGTATTGCAATCCATGGATTTTATTGCTATAATTAAAATTACTGTAACAAAATCATTGTATGTTTTTTCAAAAATAATTATAAAAACACATTTTTGCAAAAAAAGGTGTTTTTACTAATGCTCACTCTATATTCTAACATATATCCAGCCCACTCACATTTCGGGCAAAATTCTTGACCTAGTGTGCTCTAGCAAAAAAAAGTCTTCATCTTGATAACTTCCGGATAATACAGTCTCAAATGTCGAATCTCCATTATGCTTGTTTCACTTTTCTTTCTCACTTGTGAACCAACATCCATGACCAACTATTACAATAGTAAATCTCATCGATTACGATTAATGTGTGTCAATACATTTTCTGACAAATTGTAGGCTTCCTTTAATAATGTAGTTTATAAAGTCATCCTTCAGTAAATATTAAGCTTGTGTCTGATGTCCACACTAATTTTTGCTTTCCTCAAATCATGACCAAACATCGACAACGCTGACTACGCCACCAATTAAAAAAACGAGTTATTCGTAAACAAATTATATTCAAAACTATGTGACTTACAAAAATTAGTGTCACGATGATTCTTAACTCATTCATTATACTAAAATTGACTGTTATCTATCAATAAATTTTTTTTATTCCGACGCTACTGATCAAAAGAAATGTTTTCAGTGAGGTTAAACAGCTTCTTTCACTACATCCTTTACATTCACAAACCACTACTACACATTCCTAATACTGCTATCCATATTGCTAATTATGTTGTGTCTAAGATTGAGAATATTCTGTCTACCATGCCTTCCAACCCTTTCCAGCATGTTAATCTGCCTATTTTAAGTCATCTGAGACTTACTACTATGAAGGAAATTCTAAATCTCTTAAAAATATGTTCTCAATAATGTGGCTGTGTTTACGACTAATGTTCTTGTGAGTAATGCAGATGCAGTGTGGTTTGCCCATTCAAAGGTTAGGGATGGAATGACAAGAAGGTTTTCTCTTTTCCAGTCTGTGAGGCCAGCGTACCTGCTGTTAGCCACTTCGATTTCTCTTCAGCGTTTGACTGAGGAAAGTCTGGGTTCACCAGTGATCTCTGTGTTCTTGCAGGAGTCTTCAGTAGTTTGCCTAATTTGGTGGTCAGTAGGCTGTCGGGTGGATTTTTCGAAAAGTTTAGATGCGTAGACTTTTCTCTGTATCTAGATGGCATTATGTCTGTTTCAACGGTAAAGACATCTTTGTTCATGTTGCTCGTTGTCCCTGTTAACCAGCGGGCTGCTGCTCTTTGAGAGATGTCGATGGTTTCTAGAGCGGTGTTGCATGCAGCGAGAAGACAGGCTTCTGCTTCATAATTTAGTTTGCTTCAGATGTAGGTATTTTCCAGACTCTTGAGATCTTCTGTGTTTTCAACGAAGTCGGTACCTGTTATGCAAAAGAGTTGCATGATACTGGAGTTTGCTTTCTGCTTGACTTTCTTTGCATTGGTGGTATAGCTGAAAAGGCAGTCTAGGGTGACATCGAGGAACAAGGCGTTGCGTGTAGTGGTGACTTGATGGTTCAGGAGGTTGATGTTGAGGCCAGTGTTAGCTTTTTTAGCCGAGGTGGTGAAGAGGCTGGCTTCTGTTTTCTTTGGGGCGAACGACATTCTCCAGGTTTTCGATCAGTTTTCCATGGCTAATGTGACGAGATTAGCTTTTCTTTCGCAATCCTGAATGCTGTTGCTCTGTATGACGACTACTAGGTTGTCATCAAAGAGGAATGGGTTGATGTTCTCTTTGGGTAGGTGCTCAGGGATACTGTTGACGTAAACATTAAAAAGTAGAGGGACTAGAACGCTGCCCTTGTGTACTCCGGCTTTGAAGATAGACTGTTTTTTGTCGACATTGTTGAGTCTGACCTTGCCAAAGCGGTTGCTGATAATGTTTCCAATCTGCACCAACTGGTATGACAAATTTAGCTAGAAATAACAACTCACACAAGAACAATATTTGAAGATGCTTACAGATCCTTCTTGGAAATATGTCATGAGTATATAAATTTGGATGGTGGTCACATATAACGTTGAACTGTTCAATGAACTGTTATGTATGCCCTTTATTTACTCTAGAAGCTATTCTTCAAACATGATGAAAATAAACTTTTGATAGACAGAAAATATAACTTTTTTTGCATCACACTCTAATGACTCTGTACCAGTCGTATCACCTATCTAATGACTTTCAACAACCTCATAAACCTTATTTATTATATAAGAAGATTCTACTCTTTAGAATCTTAATTATCTCATTGACAGATCTTGGATCATGGTCTAGAAGTCATTATCCCAATTCCAGTGTTCCCCAAGAAGGTATACTTGGGTCCTATTAGTTGCACAGCGTATATGCAATATGTTTAACCTCTAGCTATTATAATTTATTCTTTTGACGTTTAATACTGTTCGTATGGCGATAACACACAAATTTGTGTACCATTCGATTCAATTAATCCCACAATCAAAGAAAATACAATATCTCGAATTGATCATGTCTGAGGCTATCTACTTGTGGATAATCACTAACAATATTCTATCTACATGTGTATCATCATCAATAATCGACTATCTACGTGTGGATCATCACCAACAAGCTGCTATCTACGTGTGGATAATCACTAACAATATTCTAACTATATACGTGTGGATGATCACCAACAAGCTGCTATCTACGTGTGGATCATCACCAACAAGCTGCTATCTACGTGTGAATGATCACCAACAAGCTGCTATCTACGTGTGGATGATCACCAACAAGCTGCTATCTACGTGTGGATGATCACCAACAAGCTGCTATATACGTGTGAATGATCACCAACAAGCTGCTATCTACGTGTGGATGATCACCAACAAGCTGCTATCTATGTGTGGATCAACATCAACAAGCTGCTATCTACGTGTGGATGATCATCAACAAGTTGCTATCTACGTGTGGATAATCACCAACAAGCTGCTATCTACGTGTGGATCAACATCAACAAGCTGCAATTAAATCCTTCCAATGCGAAAGTTATTTTACAATATTGTGAAATCAACTTGCTAGTTTGCAAATCGTATTACTTCTGACAGAAACTGTTACGCAGTATATTTTGATTCCCCCTGGGACATTTAAGAATTTTTGTGAGCGCCTACATCACATTTAGACTCAACAATTGCAATGCGCTCTATGTGAACCTGACTAAATGTGCAATTCCTCGACTTCAGCTAGCTAGTTCAAAATGTCTCTGCCCACATGTTGACTGATCCCTCCTGGCGATCTTCCATCACTCTGATTCTTTGTTTCCTGTATTGTTTGCCTGTTAAGATGCAAATAATAATCAAAGTTCGCCTCTTTATACATCACTCCATCCACCTATCCAACGAACACGTCGTACAAGAGATCGTGCTTTTGAAAACTCTGCGCCGACTGATTTAAATACCATTTTTTGTGATTTTTCTTTTTCTTACCTTATTGGTCATTCTATGTAAAAAAATGCACATGGGAATATAAATAATAATTTATTATGTCTGTAACTATAACTTTAGCACGTAGAAATCCTAAAAATATTAATAAAACAATTCCAATATCTAGCATGAATGTTCTATAATATTAAAAAGTCGTCTTAATAATTCTTGATAACAGCGATTAAAATATAAGTCTAATATTATAGATGTTGAATAAAGAGTTTATATACAGTACATTGCATTCTATTTGTTTCAGCTTGGAAATGTGATCTTTGTTTTTATTTATTGAACATAAACCATATTAATATAGAAACCGAGATTTTCTCAGTCTTTAAATATCGGTTATACCTCTCTATATACATATAGTTCAGCATACTTAAATATAAACTATTAAATACAAGTATTAATAGTAAGTAATCCGTCAAAATCTACATTCTGACATATTTAAAACGAGAAACATTCACTGTTTTGATTTAATTAACAATACAACTATATAACCAGAATAAAGAATCATTTGGTTTTCAATTTAGTATCCAAAGGTTATAATGATGTATTCCTTAACTTTTTCTATTTGGTAAGAATGTATAATACAATGTTAATAATAATAATAATAATAATAATAATAATATAATCCGTCTCTTAAGTCGTTTTAAATTTCAAGATGTTTTATTTATATAATTTTAATTCTGGACTAGAAATATTTGTCAAAAATATTTTACATAATTGAATATGTCACATTGTTTAAATTTTATATAGGTTAAAAGGTTCAAAGAGATATTAATATATATATCGTTCAGACAGCTTACTGGTATTTATATAAACAATAATTTGTTTCATTTGCTTTTTTATGTATCTAGAATATTCGTATAATATTATTATCTAATTTTTTTTTAAATTTTTACATCTTAATATAACTTTAAAATATATATTTAACTTTTTTTAATGAAAATAATCTTTACAATAAATAATCTTAATTTTTAAACTTGAACAAAATTTCTTTAAATTATTATGTTTTTATTTATACTGAAATACTGATACTTTCGAAAAGTGAAGATAGCTATTTATATTATATAACTTTATAATTTTTGTTGCGGTTTCTTTTTCAGTGTCAAATTTATTTATGTATTGTTTTAATGTAGTTTATTTTATTACTATATAAGTATCATGATGAGATCTAAAATTTATATTATCTTAAGAAATCATATAATACAATAAATGTAAATAGTAACATATACTTAAATTTAAGTAAACTGTTTTCTTTTGAAAATAACAATAATAAATTTAAGTTAATTTAATTTAAATGGATCTAACATTTACTGTTGCTTAAAAAGATCGATCAATGATGAGAATCTCCAATTAGAAAAATATGTTAATTGCTTGAAAAATATATTTTATTTATTTTTTATAATTGAATAATTTTATGTTATCGGCAAAACCATTGCATGTTATATTTCCCTAAAAATAGGAATTTTGATAAAGAATGTCAGCATTCGAGGTATTTTAATAAATATTATAGTAAAAGTCACAATTTTCTTATTAAATAAAACGATATTTATCAATATTTATTGCTAATGTTACGAAAGGGCGTTATAATACGCTTTATAAATTTTAATCGCGCAAATGACTGTTCACAAATTAATAAGAACTACATTTTTGGCAGTACTGCATCCTCATAAAGTATGCATTCAAGTTGTTGACCTCACTAGATAATATTTATTCTAGTTAATCTATTGAATGAGAACATATAATGTTTACAATCTTTGTGTTTAGAATGGTAGGTAATCAGTCTGACAATTGATTGATCAATACTAAAAAAATATGTATAAGTTGTGCAAACTTTACTGTTGAATTTTATTCATCAAAATAAATAGCACATGCTGAATTGTTACCTTCCTTTCGTCAACTCTAATATTACAATCGAGCACAGCGATTATTACTACGAGAGTACTGCTTGCCAGCTGGTAGATTAAACTAACTATTAAATACCAACTCCTAACCAACAATATTATAAAACATTATAACAGGTACAATCAGAATGGTTAGATGTACTTTTCGTAATTTTTTATAGATTTTAAATTATCATTTATTTTTATTTAAATAATTAGTATTTTATTGGTATATTAATATTATTTTGTCTAATTATAGCCTAATGGATGTTAAATATTTGTTCAAATAACGACAACTCAGGTTGTAATTATTAGAGTACGGCTAGATGCTTCAAAAAACAACATTTTTTTCACATAATTGTAAGAAGCAATTAAGTATGTAAATTTGTCATTTTAGTGTATGTAAATTTGTATATTTAACTTATATCAAATTTTTTACCAAACAACTGTGTCCATGATATAAATAAATTATTGCAAAATGCAATATCTTAACTAGATATATTTTTTTAATATTATACATCAGTAGCCTACATTTTCTAATAATAAGATTCCATTTCAAGAAACAATGTCATTTAGTAGAAATGGTTATATTTTTTTAAATAAAAAAGATTTCTCGAAATGATTATAGAAATTTTCTAGAAATTTAAAAAAATTTATTTAAAAAAATCTTGTTATTAGTTCAAGTTATTTTCAGTAACATAGATAAGTTTAAATATTCAGTTGTAAAAGATATTGATTATAATTAATATATTTTGAAATTCTTTTTAAATGTCTTTCTATTCATTGCAAAACCTAAACAATCTGTCATGTAATATAACATAGATATTACCTAATATGTTTATTAAAGGATATAATTACGATTAGATTTTAGTCATTTGTCACAGATAAAAAAATAGTGTGTCCTAACTGAATTAATAATTATATTTTCGTGAAAAAATTAAATAATGCATTTTTATTATGCACAAATTGTTCACACCATCATTTTAGAGATAGTTTGAGCTGTTTTACACAGTATTAAATTTGTTTTAAAATAAAGGTGTAAATAAATAAATAAACAAACATTTCTCTGTAAAGTTATCTCCAAAATAATTAAACAAATATTAAAATAAATATAAGTAAGTATTTAGTTATATATTAATTTTACTTAGCTGTATTTTTATCATTTACATATTTATACTTATATTTTATTGCATATTTGCATAAATACACTCTCATCGTTTTAACAGTTAACAAATTAATACATAACGAATCCGAGGTGACTTTACAGGTAGGCCTATTTGTTATCAAATAAAATAAGTGTTTGTGTTTGTGTGAAAAAATCAGTCACAAATATATTCATCTGGAGGGACATTAATAATAGCAGTAAAATATCGAAACAAGGCAGACTAAATGTCTGGGTCAATATCTGTAGGTATTGTATGCAAACATTTTGAGAATTTTTCAATTAAATTTATTATCTACTAATGTTTTTGTCATCTCATCATAGCACTTATATTGTTGACTTCTCTGTAAATAACTGAACAATTCAAGTTAGCTATGTTCACACTAAATTATGTTTATACTTTATTAGTGTATAGAAAACAATTTCACTTGAATAAAAATGTCAATTATTTAGAATTTGAATAAGGAGGTAAAAAAAACAAATTTTATCCTAAATTTAAAAAATCGCATAAAATTTATTTATTAAATGATAATTAATTATTATATACGGTTGTGGTATATTATATATATGGTATAATATAATAGAAAATATATTATATATAATAATTTATATATCATTATCAATAATAATATATCGAATAATAGAAGACATTTTTATTTTATAATTTATAATATTTGTAATTTAAATGAATATAATATTGATTGTTATGCCGTATATAGATTTAACTATTATAACATACATAAATATGCAGTTCTGTACTATTTGAATAAATAAAATCTTTAAACGTGATAAAATTAGTTCTTTACAGACAAACAGTATATGTAAATATATTTGTTTTTCAACAGTTCATTAAAATACGTAAATATTTAATCTAAATTAGAAATTTATTGATCACTTTGAATTATAACTAACTATTTAATTTTATAATTATAGAAACAATTATAGTATGCAAAAAAACAATAACATTTTAAGTTTATTACAATTAATACAAAAGATCCGAGCTTTTACCTTTCATCAAGAAGGCATTTCACCAAGATCTTTTGTATTAATTGTAATAAACTTTAAATTTTATTGTGGTTTTTTTGCATTCTTCACAAGTGAACATTACTTGTCTTTATTTATCATTACTATATAATTTATATTTTATTGGGATATTTATTATATCAGAAACTATTTTATTAACATTAGAAATATACCACAATTAATTTTATAAATCAGAATTCATTATCACTACATGACGTATAATTTATATAATTTTAGCTCTTTTCAATCGAATATGCATTCTGTTGTATATTGTTAAAATGTGCAGTCAATTAGAACAATGCAACAATTAAACCATACTGGTTAGTTTCAATAAAAAAATGATGTCATTTATTTTTATTTGTGGATCTAAGCGGTTAACATTACATATAATTGTTTTTTTTATCTCATTTATTGTACTGAATATGTATTATTCATTTAATAGATAATTTGTATCAAAACAACCGTTTTTTATAAACTAAGAGTTTCACGATGTGCCAAAACACTTACGTGAAATTAATATTTCAAGTATAAGTTTTTTATCCATCCAAACCACAAAAAATATTTTAAATGGATAAATTGATTACTAGATCTTCACTTTTGTATTGTGTTTTGAAAAAACAAAAAACGATGTACTATTTAGTGCTTTATTTATTTATATAATAATTATTTTTGGTAGAATAACGACTGTGATGAACGGTAAACTAAGTGTTTTCAAAATGTTCCTTTGTAAAGAATATGCTAACAGAATTTTCAATAATTTTACAATAATAACAAAAATCTCATGATATAATTATACTTTAACACAGTTATATACATTAATTTAAACAATATACATATTTAAGTCATAGAATCAAAATATGAACAATAGTAAATATATATTGTGAATAAAAATTGCTTCAAAAACAAACCTAGTTTGTTATCTAACAAAGTTAAAATATAAACTAAAAGTTTACAAACTATGAATGCCAAACAACAAATTATTTTAAAAATTCGTTCAATTGCAAATTTAGAATGTTTTATTTTTAAATAAATTTATCAAATTTATTTTGCAAATTAGAATTTCCCAGTAAACTGATATAAATACGAGACATTTATACAAAGTGGTATTTAAATAACTTTGTGAATTTACAAACTATTGATAAAATCACAAAATAGCTGTATCGATGAATTTGAGCGCCTGTAAAAAAATAATTTTCCATAAAATGTTTTATTATACCAAAGTATATGCAAT
>JAUZND010092166.1:0-14745 GCA_034780555.1 Coelogynopora nodosa | reverse complement strand
CGAATACGAGAATGGCGAAAAAATGAGGATGCTCTATTTACTGATTAATTATTATTATCTTTTAAAATAAACAGCCTATTTAAATACAAGCCTACTCTCTATTAATAGCCTACATCGACATACATACATCGACATACATACTTCGACACACCTACATCGACATACATACATTGCGACATGCAATCTTTAATAAGGTAATATCAATACAGAATAAATAATATAGTTAAAACATTATGAATATAAAATGAAAATAACTTTTTTCCTATTCGTTAAATTGATACTACTGTTAAACCTACTGTCAAGTAATATATATATATATACAACATTGTGAACAATTAGTTCAAAGTTACAAGTAAACTTAATTTTAAAATAAGAAGGAACATTTTTTTAAAAGTATTTTTAATTAATAGGTGTCACCATATCATCCAAATAAAATGTAAAAGTATGTAGTTATGCCACTAATAAAATTTAAACAAATTTACTCGTGTAATGTCATATGTGAAATATTGACAACATGTTAATTAATAAATATATTATTAAGATAATTTGGTATCGTTTTGTCACTGAAAAAGCTTTTCAATACAAAAAACATGTTCTGTAATAATACTTTCAAATGTATTTCCTATTGCTGCACGTTTCAAGCATATTTTTAACGAACAGTTTTAGTGAAACATAAAATCTATAGATTCTATTCCTGTAAATTTGCCAAATTCTATATTACATTAATTGTTACTTTATGTTCACAATATTCATTATATTCTACGTAAATATGTGAGCATACAGATCCAACCCGTGCAATCAATTACTGTGTTAGAAGTTTGGAATCTCTGACAAGTTACTACTATGGCAACCAAGAAATCAATAGTGACAATAAGCTGTTATGTTGAAAGGGTGTCCCTTTAACGTATATTCTTTGATATTGTCTCATTATAGCTGTCTGCGAGGCACCTAAGTAATCATTGAAAATATAAAATGGACACCTTTTAAGAAAAACGTTAAATAATGACGTAAATCTTTACCTTGAACAGACAATACAAAGTATTAAATGTTATATATATGTATTAGAATCTATATATACATACGGTATACTGATTAGAACCTATCATACAATATTTAATGGCAACATATGCATCTAAACTGTGCAACAGAATTATGACTAAAACTTAGTATAATTACAAGGTGAAAGGTGTGTGTTACAGAGAGAACGAGGAAGAATTTAAGAACATGTAAATTATAATATCAATATTATTTTATCAGTCTTTGCATATCTCTATTTTATACACTAATGAAAGTATTACGTAAGAGCTGCAACCGCTGTACTTGCTATGTTAGATATTTGACATTTAAAATAATAAACCTTTATTGCTTTTGAAACTAATTGTTGAAGCATATATCATTTAAACATAAGTTAGCATCTAATTAATTAGTTTTTATAAAGCCATGGAAGCTGTAGTGGAATTTAAGTTATTTAAATTTGATTTGCACTGGGAAATGATATTGGCGTCATATTTAAGCCAACTGTTAACAGATTCTGTGTAGTGACCATTCTTTGTGGATGTCCCTATATACGACAAATATTAGCAAAAATGGAATAATTACAATTTCTTACAATAAATTAGGTGAACAGCATATACAATAGTCCGTGCACATTCACTAACTCTAACGGAATTCATAATATAGTAACAATAATTACCTATATTTACCTGATCAAATAGTATTTGATAAATTGAACAAATAAGAGTAACAGAATTGTAACAAACTCAGGATAAGTGGAAATTTTTTCTTTTTATTTATTTTAGGCCAATAATGAAGAAAATCATAAAAAATAGATATTAAGGTTTTAATAGACATCAAGTGTATATTGTTTGATTAAATTTGGTTAAGATAAGATAAAAGACCTATACATTCTTAATAAGAATATTTTGATTAAAACTACGAGAAACAAGTTTATCAAAGACCAGAAGAATTCTAAGAGCAAAATCATCAAAATACATACAAATGTTACCAAATTTAACAAGCTGATTCAAAAATTATTACGATACATTTTATTGTTATACATTTATACATTTGTGTATATTTTCTGAATTTTACAAAAATATTATATAACACAAAATAATTTATAAAATATTCTAACTCGGCGATGTAACACAAAAACATAGCTTTTTCCATAATAATTTGTATACATTTAAAATGTTTTAATGTTAGTAAGATATGTGTGCGGGAAGTTAATTTTGGGAAAAATGTCATTATTTTAAATTGTACATAATACATATACATCACATATTAAGATAAAAACTTCTAATATGAAGTGTATTTTATTATTATTAATCTTAAAATATATCACATACAAATTAAACATTCCAAATACATCAACTATTAAATAATATATTTCACTAGTATTTATTTTATTTAAAGTATTAAAAAGTTGTCTAATCGAAAATGACACCAATGCCTTCAACTTTATCAAATTAATGAACATATTAAAATAATAATTCACTACAATTTTATTTTTTAAATATATCACAATGTGGAAAAATAAGTTTTAAAAAAACAGTTAACATTTTTTCAATCGATATCTGAAAATCGATATATCTGGTTTATTCGTGCTTAACTTTCCCGCCGTCTGTGTGATTTCAGGTCTGGACATTCCCAAGCACGGTGAACCAGCCTATCCCCTCCTGGCGGTTGGTCATGGATGGTACGAAGGTAGGTGAACCAGACATCAAACGGTTGACTGTATCCACAAAGCGACCAATCCCCCAGTTTCTTCCACATTCTAGCAAGAATCATACAATAGTCGTGCAATATTATTGACTGAGTCAATTTCTTATAGCCTTCTTTCCCACAAAAATAAGAATCCTGCGGGAATGTATACAAAGAACAAAATCCCGTGTTTTCATGCAAGAAAACCACCAAGAATTTTGCCAGAAACAATAGGCATGGTCACCTAATGTCTCCCCTTTTAAATACGTGAACGATCAAATGTAATAATTTTATGGATCGTTTTTTACATAAAACAATATAGTGTTAACAGATAACAATGATTGTAATTTAAATTATATAAAAATAATGATTATTAACATTTAATAACATACGCCGATCATCAACATTCCTACACAAATATCTTTATTAAGAAATGCATTATTTATGTGTGAATTGTAATTCATGTCAATTTACGTTTAATAATTTGTTTCAGAATTCATAAAGTTTGAAGTGACACTGATATACATAAATATAGAAAAGAAAGTTTCATTTAAAACCAAAATATACCGAAATTAAAACAAACTATTTTATGAGTGCATGATTTGATTTTCTTAAAATAAAGTTAAACACTGTCCATACTACTTGCCAGTAACATTGCACACAACATACCTTTAACTTCTGAAGATGAAGTAAACACTCCTCCAACAAAAGGAAAACAAGATTAGAAAATGCTAAATCAGCGACAAATAATATATAATAAACATATACTTAAGCCAGCAGATTTATTAAAATATTTTTAAAACTATACATTTTCATATATAACCATGTTATAATACAAACTTTTTAGTTTGATATTTAAATGGTATTACATAGATTACTATGTAAAACGTGACTTATTAACCTTAAATTAGCACGCAGTAATATCAATAAATCTACAGTATTATATGGCATTAGTACTTACAGTATATAACATTAAAATATGAAGTAATTTATAGCAGTAGTACATAGCAGTAATATAATTTTTTTAATTTATTTTGGTTGAAACAAAGTTTTATTTTCATTCATTTATCAGTTTAGGTACACTATAGATATCTGTTTTATATGATACTATATTTTGTTTGTAAAAATTAACTAAATTTCATCATTGACTTTAAAGATTTTTCAGGTAATATCCTTTCTTGAAGTCAAACAGTGCAAAAACATTAAAGCAGTTTTCCTAAATGTATAAATATTTCAAATATATAGTTAATTATAGATGTAGGCTACTCTACTTTATTTTAATCTTTTTGAGATTCTTCATTGTAGTTTATACGATTAATTATACATAGGATGTCTGTTAATATAAATATTTAAGCAAGGTGGCATCTGTGATTTCAAAATTAATTTGCATATATACTAATTTTATCTGTGCATACTTTATTACATAAAAAACCAACTGGCCAAATTGTATTTACCAATCTTGTACCTGAATTACTTATATCAATCGATAACTAACAATCGATACTGTCATACTATTGGTCCGAAGTAATTGAACACGCTATATTCATACTTGAAGCCCGCTAAACGCTGGGGCATCCCTTTGAACTTCCAACTTTCCACTCTCCATCTAGAGAAAAACACGGATCCCCACATCCGCACTCCGCATGAAATCCAGATGGCCACCCAGGACCCAGCCAGCGGGCACAGGGAAATGACAGGGGAGCCCGTTCGACAGCACTATAACACCGGCATTATCCCAGACAATAACAGCAAGCCAAGAGCTGCAGGTCAAGTCAACAGTAGCTATGACCTGGAACGTTCATTCTAATAGAACACCCCAGGAATCCCTCTGTTTTTGGAATCTTATAGTACATTCCTTGCATTAGATACTGAAAATTTGATTGCTTCTTAACATGATTTATTGTCAAGCTCTTGCTGCAAGAATGGTAAGCGTTGGAAAGATCTTGGTAACATATATAAGCTTCAGTTTGCCTGAAAGCGCAGCATACCTCACAGAAGAGCAGAATTTAGTTTCTCCTTTGGGGAGACTGTATTGCCCACATTCTTTGTTATTTTATACTTTTCCTTTCCTCTGCCCGCTTTTCCACTCATTTTGATGCCAGCTTCCTCTTTTCAACTGTTTTTCACCCATTTTTTAGTTCGAGTATCATTCAGGAAATGGTATTACTCAGTTTCATTGAAAATACTAATTGATTTGATTGTTTATTACTTTTTTTAAAACTTTTCAGCAACTAGATTTATGTTATTGTATTGTATTTAATGATAATGAACATATATAATTCCAATGAACTTGACTGTTATAATGTTGTATTTGACCTTATTCATGGCTTTTATTAATATAATTATCAACAAAAATATATATTTGGACACGTGATAATTATTTTGGTTAATTTAGTAATAACATCTATATACAGATATATATGTAGATATATAGATATATTTTATTTACAATTTTCGTTCGAATTAGTTAATAAATATAATTATCATGAAACATAAATGAAACTCCTTATATATATACAGTACATTTATATTGTGTCTTCTGTAGTTACTTTTAATCTAATTTATTTATTTATAATTGTTGATTAATTAATTGGCTATGCATATAAATATTACTAACATACATATCTTACATAGACTTAGAAAGAATCAACTATAATTTTATTATTCTATCATTTTTTATTATTTCTATATATATGTAATGTGTTTAATTTTTTTCTGTACCATTTTTAATACAAGGAAATTTTGTTAATAACTAATATGTGTTTTTTGCAATAAATCCTGTTGAGTCATTTTTGAGTAATTCCTTGAATGCCTGGGTTATTTTTAAATTGGTTGGAAATCTTGGAACGAGATGTTTCACTCTTTAAACTATTGTCGATAAATTAAAAAATGTCTACTGGCCTATTCAGGATTTTTGGAGAAGTGGTATAAAAAAGAAAACATATGGCGACTATTTTATCAGAGTACATATATTTTGTATTGGCTTTTATGAATACAGATGTGGTGAACAATGATATATAATCAATAAAATGAAAGATGTTTTCATAGATATAATATTTTGATACTCTGACAACTATTCTGAAGATGTAGAATAGCTATAAAAAATAAGTAAAACAAAAAACAGATTTAACCGCTTAGTTATATTCTCATCAAGTATGCATTATGACTATGTAGCACATATGATTACCTTACAATACTGTATGTGTAGTAGCAAAATAGACATCTATCTATCGGTGTATCTTATTAGAGAACAAATTATATATTTAGAAACACCGTGAAAATATGACACCTAATGTATGAAATTAATTGTAAACATCATAGGTTGAATACTGACTAATTCGACCAAAACATAAAGCAAGTAATCTCATAAAGCTAAACCATATCAGGCTAGGGAAAACTTCAATTTTATTAGCATTTCAGACTTAGAAACGAATCTTACAAGTGGAAACAGGGCGGATAAAAATACATATTTTATTGTGTGAAAACATAGGATGATTTACAAATCTTACATTACTGATATATTGTGCAGTAATTTAAGTGACAGTTCTATAATCTAATTTAATATATGACACTAAATAGGTGAAATTCGTAGCATACGTAATGATGAATGAATACGATGAAGTTAGTGGGTTGACCTTTATAATATGGTTCTAAGTTTATGCGCGCATAATCCACTAAATAGCTGATACAATAGATTGTGTACAAGGAAGCTCGTAAACACGAAGTAACTGTTATGCACTACATGACAAGTTTGAAATGGCACTTCAATTCAAAATAGTATCAGTAGTAGAAGGATTGTATCATCTAGATCATCTCCATCTTCCCCTTCTTACGATTTCCTCAACCCGTCCCCTCTACTCCGCTATTTTTTGTTTTGCTATTACTCTCTGTGCACCGATTTAGTTATTTATAAAGTGATTCGGACGCTATCATCTCCACTTGCCAATTCACGAAACCTAAGGTAGAATTAGTATTTTGAAATTCCATTTGAGGCATCATCAAGTTCTGCTAAAGTGCTGAATACGTGTTTTTGTCTATATCTCCTTTAATATTATTCCTTTTAGAAATAGTTACTGCGTTAAAAGTAAATTAATATGATAAACATAATGGACATAAAGAAAACTTCAAATAAATCCAACGTAGAAATATATTTGGGGGAAATCGGTTTATGATTAAGCTTATATTTTAGTAATGAATAGATGTACTCATGCTTTCTTATTTACATTCTACAGTTTACTACCTTATTTCATCTTCAAATCACCCAAATAAAAAGTAAGATAGCTCTACGCGTCAATATCAAACAATTTTGGTACTTCTTTGATATTAGAGGGCATGATGCTTTGGACTCAATTAATAACTCACATATAGAAGAAGATGACGATGGTAACATAGACACAGTTGATGATGAAATTATGTCATAAATTTACAACAATATTAATGTCAATGTTTAGCTTAAAATATATGCAATTAAATATGTCTGTGTAACATGCATTCACTATTTTTATTGTAACCACTGTAATCATTGTAACCATTGTAATAATTGTAACCATTGTAACTATCGTAACTATTGTAACCATTGTAACTATTGTATCTATTGTAACTATTTATACTGTAACCGTTTCATCCATCTCCCTGTTATGTATATGTTTCAATTTTGATTAAAGTTTTTGTATCGTAAACATTTGCGCAGTACTGTCTTGAAAAAACATGGCATTGTATTATATGAACAACATCTTAAAAATTTTGAATCAATGGAGATTTTCATTATTATTTAAAAATTGATATTTTTTTGCATATTCATTAAATTGAACATTTTTGAGTTTTGTACATAAATATATAAAAAGCCACATGCATAATTTAGTTATTTAAAATGATATAATTAGTTAGATCTGATATATAGATTAGTAATGTAGTGATACCATTGGTGTTACAATTTTTATTTCGGTCAAACGCGTCAACTGAACGTAATAGGTGATTGCATTCGATTGGCTCTTCTGTCATATTAGTTTTGATAAAAATCAGATGTTTTAAAGGAAATCTTTGATGTTTAAATTTGTCTAAAAATAGAATCAATTTGAAATCTCTGAGGAGGAATAGCTACAAATTAAGCATGCAGTAGTATATATACGGTCAGGTACTAAAACATACTAAATATGCATCTGATTTGATTGTATGCGCTCTTCTATCACATAATGAATATGAATTACATCTCTCTTTTTCAAAATGTAAGAGATTATTTGTATGCTAAAGTGTAAAATGTATTTAAAGTGTAACAGTGTTTCGAAAATTAAATCAGTAGTTGAATCTAACACTTACTGTAATTTATACCGTTCCACGAAAAAATACAATTATCGATTTCAAATTTAACAAAATATTTATTTAAAAATTAAATCGATGCGTTTATTTTTTCAAGTCACTGATGATCAATAGTTCCGAACTTCGAATATAATACAATTGCAATATATTCATTAACTAAACTATGACTTGACGCACGCTGTTATCCTACGATAGAAAGGGCGATGTTTAAAAAAAATATTTCTATATATTAATAGTATAATGAAAAAATTGTAAATGTCATTGATTATACGGCAAAAAAGGAATGCCGTTTGAAATGTTTTTTACGTTAATTTGTAGAAATTGAAAAAACATATTTATAAAAAAGAAAAACCTTTAAAATATTTTAAAGTGTCAATTAAAAATTGTATAAAATATCCATAAAAAAGGTATATTGTATGTTTATATATTATACTACATTATACATGCATGTATGCCAATTGGTTTTTTGATTTTATTAATCATATTCTATTTAGATTTTGACCCTACACTGACAATTCATCACTATAATGTCAATATGTAAGCAATGTATCTAATAAGTTATTCTTTAAAATCAAGCAGTTGTTTTTGGTTACGCATTTTGTACTCAAAAATACGAAATACTAAGATGCTACATGCTCTCGTTGTAATATTTATTACGTTGATATTCATACAAAAATAGGCGTTCTCAATAGCAAATTATTTGTTTTAATTTATAGGATAAAATGTCTACAGATGTAAAGACATAAAAAAATGAAAACCTGATTTTCTTTTCATATACTAGTAATTTCTTTTGTCTCAACTCTTGTTTGCTCAAACTAGTGGAACATGAAAGTTCACTTTGTCAAATCGGATAGTCACGAACCATTTCAGCATAAACATTGAGACTGATTATTAAGTCTATTGGCCAAATTAGACGGGCGAGTTATTCAACAAGAACAAGCATGAGACAAACACTGGCGTAGCCAGGCTATAATATATACAATCTAAAAATATAACAGCATCTTTTTTGAAGGAATAATTTAGTCTTATTTCAGCAATAATCTTTTTTTTTTAAATGCGGATTCATTTTCTGTGCGTAATTTGCTTCCTCAATGCGTACACTTTTTTTGTGGCGGGTAAGCAAGGTTATTATTTGACTTATTAATATATATCACAATTATCAAATTAAAACATTTAAATATTGAATCTACTTCACTTTTTTATAGTATAATTGCCTAACTTAACGGATGCATTCGTTACTAGATTTTTACAAAATCTCTTAACTCAAGTTCTTTATTAGATTAACTTTGTAAATTCACAAAGTAAGTAAGTGTAACACTTTTAACAAACCGCTTTGTAAATTTACAAATATACTTAATTTTGTGTGAGGTTAAAAACGGTTCGTTAATTTACAAAGCGGTTCTTGTACACTTACAAAAGAGTTTTTGTTCTAAGAGACTTTTGTTCTGTATTTAGCAATACATTGGACAAGTAAAAGGAATGGCATGCGTGCAAGCGAATGTGTTACATATCTTCACCATATTTAGGCATGGATAATCCCCTGGAGATACAGACTGCAGATATTAAGACTATTTTCAGTGCCCAAGGAAAAATTAAGACAATAAATACATATACTTCTAATTTACACATTAATTCATAGATCATAAAATGAATTAATACAAATTATGAAATGTGTCTTAAATATCGGACTGTAATATACAAACTATATAACAATGAGTTATATTGTTTTACAAGGATCTATATTGATCTATCATTATTCAGTAAATAATTAAATATGTTGTTTCACGCTACTTCAATAGTCTACTGAAGATATCTCTAAATTAAAATCTCATTCGCTGCAATATAAATAAAAGAAAACATATGAAAATATAAATGTCGTACATTTTGGCGACTATTTGAAATATAACCATTTTCTGTAGCTTACAAAGAATTTAATATAGTAAAGAAATAAAAGTAGAGAAATCCAAAATACCATAATCATCTTTTTGGAAGAAAAAATAATTGGATTATTTTGCTTGTTATATTTTTACAGATAACATCAAAATGATGTCTATTTTTCACATTCATTCGGTATCAACTATCATTTGTATCAACATATAACAACATAGTTAAATCTATTGTTGACAGCATAAAAAATGTAAATCAAAATTTGATAAAATATATTGACGATCAAATCGACATTCAAAACCTTGGGTGGTATTTATAAAGCGGGGAACCTTTTTCCTTTTCTATTTCTTTACTTTCCCTTTTCTTTCACTTTTCTTTCCCTTTTCTTTCCCCTTTCTTTCCCTTTTCTTTCCCTTTTCTTTTCCCTTTCTTTCCCTTTTCTTTCCCTTTTCTATCCCTTTTCTTTCCCTTTTCTTTTCCTTTTCTTTCCCTTTTCTTTCCCTTTTCTTTCCCTTTCTTTACCTTTCACCCCCTTTGACCCCTAATGTTTGCAAAACCAATTTCTGTTTTTATTCAATAAAAGTATTAATATAAATATTGCCGTCGATCAGAACACATTTTAAGAAAACTTGAGAGTTTAATTTTAATTGAGGGTTTTCAAGCTGAAATATCAAAATAAGGAAAAACGAAAGTTTATTAAGAATGTATATTATCCCAATATCTTTTTTACTGCTAAGTGAAAGGGTAAGTGACTAACAAAATAGAGAAACACAAGTTACAATTTTTCTAAAACACTAATATGACACGTTTAGGCCTACGTTTTTTGTTATAACTTGCAATTACTAACGCTAATTAATAACTCTATTTTACACTAAATTATTATTATTTAAATCATACACTATACATTTATATGAAAGATAATTAATCAAGTATTTTATCAATACAATCAATACAATCGAGAATATGTTTTTAACATTATATCAATAGTCACAATGAAGCTTATTGAATGCAGATCATAATATATTCCAGTTTTCTAAGTCTTCTATATACCTACGTTTTCATGATGTCAATATTGTGGAGACGGATATTGTTCACACTTGATATACTACTTTCAATATCATATTTAAAATAATTTTTATTATTTCTAGCATAAGTGTAGTTTTAATAAATCAATTTCTTGAACCAGAGTTTCTTTATTGAAAGGCTTAAATTATTGTTCATTAATAGCGTAAAAATACATTGGCCAAAGACATATATGTTAGATAATTATAATAACAATGTCATTATTGACTTGTGCAGTGAACTTATAAATATTTGACTTGTTAATATAGAGTTGATGCAAAACTTTAAATATACTTCAAAAATTGTTTATGTTAAAAAATTAAAATAAATTTCAATTCAATTCAATTCAATTCAATTCAATATTATAAGTATATTACATTATATGTATAATACATGAACATTAATATAGTAACTGTATTCGATATATCTATACAAAATAATATATTAAAAGTTTAATGAAAGAATCGGTGACAACTTACTGTATATGTATTTATTTGCGTTATATTTTGTTTTGTTTAATCCAGGGCATTTAATTGATACAAATAGAATAATGTGATACGAAGGATTTCAAATATTATAATTTCGTAAAATTTCGTAAATAATATTAAATAACTCGTCCATTATAATAGAAACAGTGACATAGCCTAAGTTAAGGTAACCATATTACTAACATAAACTATTTATGTAACTATGTAACTAATTGTTTAAAATGAGTGTGTAAGAAAACCGTACATTTATTTGGACTCAATTTTAATCCTTGACTTTTGTCCAAAATTCAACATTTCAACCAATTGTTTAAATATAACAAATACAATTATATATAGCAAAATCTTTATTAATCGGTATGTTTTGTTGTAATGAAGTGCATTAATACATTAAAATATAGCCTATTAATATTAAAACACATTTAATATAGTACCAGTCAGATTAATTGAATCACCCACTTTTTTTAATGTAAATTAAAGTTTATTGGTCCATAAATATTTATTATTCTAATAAATCAGTTGACAGTTCATATACATGTACAATATTATACATACATGTTATAGAGTCATTTAGAGTCAATATTAGAGTTAATATTTGGTGTGGCCACCTTTGGCCACGTATAATGCCTCCACCCGAGCTGGCATACCATCGATCAGTTTACGACAAGTTTCATCTAGCATTCTTTTCACGTCATTGTCACGAACAGTGATGTCGAGGAACTGGCTAATGAGGTCCTTCTTGCTCGTGATGGTGTATTTCTCCAATTTATACTTGATAATCGCCCATAACGTCTCGATGGGGTTCATGTCTGGTGAACTGCTGGGCCATGGTAGCAAATCGATTCCATCAGCAGCCATTTGATTCCTTACCACATGGGCCGTGTGGATGGGGGCATTATCTTGCTGATAAATGTACCTCTGCGGGAACCACTCAGCTGCTTGAGGTACCATTCGATTACGAAGCACAGTATTATGCTTCACAGCGTTCATTATGCCTTCGACAACATGCAGACGTCCGACACCGAAAATGCTCATACAGCCCCAAAACATCACTTTAGAGGGCTGTTTAATGTGCATAGTCATATGCTTTGAAGATAGAGACTCGGATCCTTTTCGCACAAAACGTGGCTGGGCTAATTGAACTTCTATGGCAGTTTCATCACTGAAAATGACCTTCTCCCAGTCCTGAATCGTCCAGTTGCGATGTTTACGAGCCCATTTGAACCGAACCAGTTTTGCCTTTGCAGTGAGTAGGGGCTTGAGCACAGGCTTAATGACGAAATGACCACCTTCAACAAGTCTGCGACGGATTGTAGAGAGAGAGAGAAAGAGGACTATTGAGGTATGTCTTTAGCAGTCAGACGTGGATTAATGATGCTAGCACGAAGTATACAATAGTTTTCTGAATCAGAACTTCTCCTCTTACTACCACATTTACCAATTCAAAGCTGTAGAAACACCACTATCAATGTAAAACTTGATAACTTGATGCACTGTTGGTTGTGATAGTCCAATTGTATATGAGAAATTTGTCTCTGAGAAATTTCCATCCCTAAACAGGGTAATAGCTCTATCACATTGTCTTTGACTGCAATCCATCAGGCTAAATGCAAAAAGAATGATGTGAATTTTACTTATTTTCTTAACACACAACTTTCAATAAATAAAATTTTTGAAGCCATTTGATTGGCTAACAAAATTTATCCAGTAGAAAATCATAGCAAACCTTTCTACAATAGCATATTCTATCAATAATCTGCATCAGTTATCTGCATTAGTTCGCTAGTAGGTAAATAATGCAATTTTGATGTAAAAAGTGGGTGATTCAATTAATCTGACTGGTACTGTAGTTATATTTTTGGGGGTTATTTTTTTCATATAAAATATAATTTGTTTCAGTCATTATTTCTTATAATATAACTTATTTCAATGTCATAAAATGTAAATGCCTCTGCCTCTGGTTGTAACTTGTGGCAGCATTTGTCAAATAATGCATTATTTATGCTGAATATAAATAATGCTGAAAATATTATCATGTTTATTTTTAGTTGAACTGGCATTTAAAACTATTTATAAGTTATACTATAGCAGGCACTCAACAAATAATTTTTTATCTCTGCTCATTTTCCACTTGATTGATTCCTTACTCATGTGTTACACATATACTTATAATTGTATTTAGTGTATTATTATTTTGTATAGATTTATCAGTTTTATAGCAAGTTACCCCACTAATACTATAAATCTTTCATAGTAATCATTATTTTCATTGTTATATTTTTGCCATTATGTTATAAAAACGATCCACAAAAACATCAGAACATTATTCAGCAGTTTAAAAATAGTCTAAAAGTTTTGGGTATAGCTCAGATTTATTTTTACAAATATATTATTTTTATACTTACTACAATGCTGGCATTTTAAAATGCTGGTCAACTGGCATTTAGTCACAATCTTTACTTTATTTAATGTTTGATTAATTTTATTAAATATTTTTATTTATAAATGATTTCAATTAGAGTTAAATATAATTATTTTATTTATTACATTATAGTAATATACTTTTTATACTAAAATTAAAAAATATGTATTTTCAGTAAATTTAATATAACATAACTAAAATTATATATTTTTAAGATTAAAATCATACAAAATTCTACTTATATTAAATAAAAGAATTTATATTAGTATCATAAAATTATATACAATATATATTATTGTCTATTTTTTATATAAATTATTCAAATTTTTAATAAAAAATATATATTTATGAAAAAAATATTATTTAAAATTTTTAAAAGTATCATTTTTTATAATTTAATCTGATCTATAATAGATTTAAATAAAACACAATTAACTTTTTACCAAAATTAATTTTCATCTTTCATCATCTATATCATCAACTTCAGCTATATTCTATAGAATATGCAGCTATTTATAAATTTTTAATCAATGTTTTTTATAATAACACATATTAAACAATAACATCAAGAATTTCATCATAATAAAAACATTATAAAACTGCTTAATAATTCACTACATTTTATAAATTAAAGTAGCGTCTGATAGATGAAATTTTGAGTATATTACAGAGGCGGCGGAAGATGAATTTTATTGCCGGGGCCATTTCCCAAAATTTTGTCAGTGGAACCACTATCCTCCCCCGAAAAATTGTGATCGTCTCTCAGTACTCTAAAACGTAAAATAAAGCATAATCAGCTTTAAATCTATGATCTAAAACTATTCGTAAATTTTATGTTTTTAACTGTATTTTTAATTTTATACAGATTTA
>JAUZND010092165.1:923-14747 GCA_034780555.1 Coelogynopora nodosa | reverse complement strand
CAATGAATAATTGTCCAATGAATAATTGTCCAATGAATAATTGTCCAATGAATAATTGTCCAATGAATAATTGTCCAATGAATAATTGTCCAGTGAGTAATTGTCCAATAAATAATTGTCCGGTGAGAATAATTGTCCGGTGAGTAACTATCCGATGAATAATTTTTCAGAGAGCAAATATCCGGGATCCAACATGGTTATAATATAATTTAAAATATTAAAAGAATATATAAAAACATTTGAATAATTCAAGTATTAATAATATATTCTAAAATGAGTAAAATATCAGTAAAACAATAGTTATAAATAGTTATATAAATAGTCATAAATAATCATAAAATAGTCATAAAAAGTCATAAAAAGTTATAAATAGTAATAAATAGTCATAAATAGTTATATAAATAGTCATAAATAATCATAAATAATCATACAAAAAGTCATAAATATTCATATAAATAATCATATGCATTTCTGATTAAATGAACTAACGTTTCATCAATAACAAAATGTTTATTACAAACTGCTCATTAGTTTGAATGTTACATATATAGTTATTGTGATGTTTTATAAATTGCAAACATTTATATTAATAGTAATTGACAACATTTCATTGCAATCCTCAAGGCTATCACAAAACAATAAAAATAAATAATATTGAAGAATCAGAAAATATCAAAACGACAGTCAAATAGCAGCACAGATTTAAAATAATAATATTTAATATAATAATTAGGACCGAACTCCATACAATGGTCAATCAATAAGAATGTCTTACCGGATCCCGGACATTTGCGCACATTTTTTGAGGAGGATAAAAATAGGTTTTATCAGATTTTTATAACATAAAGAGATGAAAATATTATTTTAGTTAAAATTTAATATAATTGCGTCATTTCAAATTATATAATACATTTCTAAAACTTCTTGATAAACGATGCATTTAAAATTATCCTCTCGACGGACGACATATCATCCAACTATCGCAAATAGAAATCTGTCATGGCTTGTTTGTTTCTGTTTTTCCGTTTTGTTTAAAAGGTTCGTTTTTTAAATTATTACATTTACATAAAATATTTTCTAAATATATTTAGTGAAGAATGAAAATTAGAGAAATAAATTTTAGTGTCTGAACGGTTTCAACAGTAAATGTAAATTACAAACCGTAAATTTTGCTATAAAAAAAGTAGCCCCAAGTACTAATATAGTTTAGAGAAAAAATATGTAATTTTATGTATACAAAAAACAAAAATTTGGACTTTTAAAAAATCTAGAAAAATAGTGATGGCATTTTATCTAGTTCGAACCAGTACCAACGAAGTACGTTAAACGTTTGAAATTGTTATCTTGACCTCCAAAGTATCAGACTCATATGAAATGTTGTTCATTGTCATAAACTATAGAATATAACTATAGTATGCCAAGTTTAAAAGTGATTGATTTATCAATCAAGCACATTGAAAAATAAGTTATTGGTGATAAAATCACCGTGAAACATACTTAGATATAGAAACACCTAGTTAATTCATGTTATATGGGATCTATTATTTATTTAATTGTTGATGTTGTTTTATCCTATGCATTTGAGAATAGGGGAATAGTACAACAACAAATAGTTGAGTGAGGAACAATTTCAATTTTAAAATAATGTTATGAGGCTTGCAACGTGAACTATATAAAACAGTATTTTATTATCAGCCAAAAAATAGTAAAGAGTGTATTAGCTCGTACCATAAAGAAATAATGCAATTTACACTGTTAGCTTATTTAGATGTTGTATTCAAAATAAAGTAAAACATATATTTTTGTCACGATGTGGGAATTGAATTAAACTTGAATTGACTTTTCGACTAATTGTATAATATGGTAATTGAACGTAATGTGAATTATTTATTAGTGACATCTTAAAAAAACTCATGATTAATGCATTTTTATTTTACATAGTCACCCAATTGTGAAATACACAATTTATAGTAATACAAAGTATAATATTGTTCTAGAAAATGGCGAAATTAGTTTATCTTATCTTATGCATGTTACAATTAGGATTTTACAATAATTAAATTTAATTAAAATATTTCAACAATTACTAAATAGGTTTAGTGGAATTGAGACAAAGGCTGAGGGTTTAAATTAAGGCGATTTATAGGAGTTGCATATATAACATCGTTATTCTTAAATAATTTAATTTAAATACTATGCCGTTGTCTCAATTAATAATAGTTAAATATTAATAATAAATTGAATTGCTGTAAAATCTTACAAATGTACGTTTTTTCATTAACCTGTTATCAAAAACATATTTGGGACTATTAAAATGCATTTTTTCGAGAAATATATGTCACCAAGTATCTACGTTTACTTTTTAATTCATAGTTGCTATATTAATGCACATTAATTAAAACTAGTTACATTGTAAATATAAGTTTTTCATATTTAAAAATGTTTTTCTTGTATCATTTTTATGAAGATATTTTACTAATTTATTTAAAAAAATCTATATATGAACATAATAATATATAAATAAATAAATAATAAAAATTTTACTTAATGGACATGACCAATTACGATATATACAGTAGGATGTCATATAAAAATGTGTATATTATGTAAACGAAATAAAATGTATCCCTTATAAAATTTCCAGCAACTTCATCTATAAAAATATATCAAATTAAGTCTATTTTAAGAACTGCGGCTTCTTACCTTAAACTAAGATAAAATTCATTCATTTCAAATATCGCATCTTGTTTTTAAAATTTAAACATAAAGCACTATACACATTTGTATAAACTGTCATACTTTAAGAAATTTTATTGTTAACTGTAATATTTTAAAACCGTAGACTCAATTTATTACAAATTAATTTAAATTCTTCATATTCAAATTTATATTCTTATCAAATATTCCAAGATAAAATTTAATCATTTAAAGATTTTTTTAAATTACACAACAATATTATTATTCATTACATACTCTAATTTTGACATTCAAACTCATGTTGTAAACTACTGTTTTTAGAAATTACACTGTTAATTATTTAAAAAATGTATTATCCATTTTTGTAATAAAGGTGTTAATAATATTTAGTAAGATAATATTTATAATTTAAATAATAATAATCTACCACAATAATAACAGCAAACAATAACAAAAAAACAAAGTAAACAAAAATAACAAAACAACCACAATAATAAAAAAACAAAGAATGTATAACAAATCCGAGCAAATCTAAAACCAGAGCCAAAATTTGAAAAATGAAAGTCAAAAAGACAGACCAACAAGTGAATCACAAGCCAGTTTTTGTTGTGATTTTGGGTTAAGGATCCTCAGTGACGTAATAAATGTAAAAATAATTTTGGAGAGTCTAATATGCGCTCAACATCTTATACGCAACTTTAATTCTAATCAATTCAATAGGAAATATAATTTTAACAAGATAATTAAATAATAATAATAAATGAATATGAATGAGATGAATATAATAAGAATAAGAGCTACGTAAGCTTACGTAAGAGCGACTGTTGTTAATGCTTTATGGTCTTTCCTTTTTTGATTGAATCTACAAAAGTTAAAATACGTTAATTATAAATAAATACTTTAGTTTATGACGACAGGCAATTATAATTCCACAGGCATAATCTACTTTTATTTAATTTAATTTTTTAACAAACTTTTAAATAAAAATAATTCTAGTTATACGTTGTGTGAAACATTAAGTTGACCATAATATATACATTATTAATACACACAATTCATATTTTGCAAGATAAATTGCATACTAATAATTCTTTATATTATTCAATCTACCAATCATAGTTAAGATACAACTCCAAGAAGAGATTGCTATATAAGATGGCGACGTTTACAAGCTTTGGTAGGTAGCTCGCTGTTGTCTCTCTCTCTCCCATTCTTTCTATATTTCTCTCTCTACCAATAAATACTTCTGTCCTTTATGATACTGAAAAAACAGTATACATACATCACTCAATAAATTATTATGTGTAATCAATCATAACAGTGACTATGATAGCTGCTTTTCACCAATTACATCACAAGCAATAACTCAGTTTCTTAATCACGAAAGGGAAGACCCAGTTTTATACATTCTTATTTCAGAAAGATAACTTTTTGGCATCATAACAAATTGCAAAGTCATTTTTAACCATAACTAACTTCGATGATCACAGTGCACATCCGTTGAATGAAACCAGTTGGGTGTTTTTGACAACATTTCAATTGTGTCCCGTGTGTTGATTTATAAATAGTTAACAGAATTTGAGGATCAACCTGCCCTGTCACCGCAGTCACCTTAAAGTGATTTAAATATTCTGCTAGCCTTTCATGGAAAACATGGCACGACTGATTACTTGGATATTATTGATATATGGATGGGGGATAGTATGTATTCATTCCCAAAAACCAAGTGGTAAGCTATTTTTTTACAAGTAATTTCCTTAAGCAAAAACATTAATATAAATGTTATTTTTAAACGATGATTGTTAAACTTGGTTATTTAATCATTATGTATCATCCGAAGGTCCAGAAATATTTTAATGTTGACATTAAAAGGTCTCATTAAAAGTCATAAAAGTCAAAAAAGGTCAAAAAGGTCACATTACAATTTTTCAATAGGGCGGTTTCATTATTTTTTTGCAAAATGTAATTTTCGCATTAAATATTTTTATGCGTCTGTCAAAAAAACAGCTATTAAAATAAATAAGATGTTTTTAGCTTCCAAAGGCCACTGGACATGCCACTAAAAATATTAGTACTACAATTTGACATTTGAGAATGCATGTTATAATTAGTCAAATTAAATCGTAATTCATTTTTTAAAAAGAATTAGCCTCACATTATAAGCTAAATAGGGGTTATATATATGTTTCAACTTATGAACAAACATATTGTTCTTTTGGTTACTGTGATTTCATTCCAAAATAGTTAAGTGGTATATAATAGTGAGATAATATAAATCCTAAAAAAAACAACTAATAACGTGAAATAAAAAAACGTTACTTGAGGACTGGCTACGCTGTCGTT
Organism: Coelogynopora nodosa; assembly: GCA_034780555.1. NCBI lineage: Eukaryota > Metazoa > Platyhelminthes > Proseriata > Coelogynoporidae > Coelogynopora > Coelogynopora nodosa. Next base: position 9,707 of record JAUZND010092165.1, on the reverse strand, counting down.
GTAAAGGGCAAGTGGCTATCGGAACCTATAAGAGAAATCTATACAGATCCAACAAAAAGGCAATAGTAATAATACTAATAATATAATTATATTAATATGTCGGTTATTCAAAATCTGCAAATATTAATCCCGCTAAATATTTTTTCAACCACATAAAGTATAGGCCAACTGAAGTAATATGTTTAGAATGTCAACTTAAATGTAACAAAACAGAAAATGAAAAAAGTTATTAATTAAAGGGGATGTTTTTATTCAACTGCTAAGTATGGTATGGTAATTTAACAATTACCTAAAGCGGCATCAGAAAGTTCAAACAATTCCTGTCTAGCCAACTTCAAAAGGGCTGTAAGGTTTTTTTTGAGACCTCAATTCTATTCTATCTAGACCTGTCGTGCAGCTTTTTTCTTTTATGTATAATATTATCAAAGTATTACGTCTAAAGTGAACAAATTAATTGAATAATACAACCAACTGTTAAGAAACGTTAAATTTTGCAACTTAACTCAGTTATGCGTGTATATACATTACATATATAATTTATATTTCATTAAGAAAGCCTTTCATTTTTGCTTCAAATATGCAAGATCTATTTTTATAATTTTACAAGTGTGAACATGGGCGTTATTATGTTAAATGAATGATGTACAATAAATATGTTATGGTCTTAAATAAACGTAAATGTAAACACTTTTACCTCTGCCAACTTTATTTTGTGACAACTTTCCGCAACACTTTTGTAATTAATTTGTTTTTAGAAGATTTTGTAAGAATGTTATAAGATAAGCCAGTAAAATTCATATTAGACAAACAATCATCTTTAAATGTACCGAAATATCATTATACACCTATTTAATAAGTGAATTGTCTTGTACATACAGCAGATGAAGCTAACACAAATTACATATTTTACGGAAAGCTTTATTCATTCAGCACTGTATTAAAAAATAGTATACGCCGAAATAATAAATTAAATTTGATCGCAGTTACATTATTCTGATACGCCCAACATTCAACGTACATAGTGGTATAAATATTTACTATACTCTGTATACCTACCACACGCAAGTTTAGTCTGAATTTTATTCACTTTCCGAATTATATTTTGGAAAACTACTCTGTTTGTATCTAATCATACGGAACATTTAATTATTAACACGACAAAGCTGTATGAATAATATAAATATAAAGCTGTTGTTAGCTAAATTAGTCTAGGCGTCATATTGCGCTATTACAAAATGTGATAGATTTAATTTTTCGTGACATAGAAAATGAAAATGAATAGGTTGTAGCTTACTTAAAATAATATTGATTAACTTCTTCATATGGGTGAATAATTTTCCATGTAAATAAAAACAGTTGGAGCCAAACAATCATCTGGCCTTTTCTTTAATTTGTTAAAACAATTTATTTTGTTCAACTTTAAAATAGAACATAAAAACAAAGGATTATAATATATTTATAATAAACTATAAGTGCATTATTATAATTATTATACAATTTATTATTGTATTATTGTATTAATGAAAATTTTATTTACCACATAACAATCAATTAAATATTTACTTTATAGATTATATTAAAATAATAGACATATGAATTGATAATTAACATAATTAATATACTGAAATTGTTGACGATAATAATACAATATTAAAATATGCAATTTAACACAATCGTAATAATTTTGATTTGAAAAATGTAAAATACGTAAAATATTTACAATTACTTAAAAAATTTGTACAATTGTACATCAATATTTTATTGCGATATATTTATATATTTAAACACTCACACCATTTTTAATTAATTTATGTATTATAATTCCTAACATATATAATTATATACAACAATTGTAAATTAATGTATATCACATACGTTTTTCAACAAAAATTTAGAATGAAATATTCCTTTTAGGAATGCTGTAACTCAGTTGCCAGAACACAGAATTTATAACCAAAAGTAGCTCTATATATTACAAATATGTTGGTTGTTCGAAACTGAGTACAATATATGAATGCTTTTATTCTGTGTTTAAGTTAATGTCTTAATTATTAAATTAAGTTCTTAAAATCTTAATGTTAAATTATCTTTTTACTGTCAATTATTATGTGGTGAAATATAAAGCATTTTGGAAAGAGTTTAACCGATTATAGATAGTATAGTTGATTTTATCGAAGGGATAAATAAGTATATACATGTTATGTTAAAAATGTTTAATAAAAAACAATTAATTGAAATGCTCGACATTATTTTCGTTCACACACATTTACCTTTTTTTGAAAACAAATAACAAACTTGGCAGTGTTTAAAAGACATTCAAATATTCGTTATGATTAAATACTATAATAGATAATTACAGTGTGGGGAAAGGATCCCGAAGTCTGGTAAATACTTTAGATGACTTTTATCCACAATATATTTTAACTGTGGATGGATGTCCTTCTCACATACCCCATAGAAATCGATGCCACTAACGTCTTTGCATGTCACATACATTAAGGTGGTATAGTATAGATTAACATGCACAGAATAGCAAAGTAACATTATTCAACACTGAAGTAACTATATAGAAGGACGTGTGATATAAACGATTATGTTGCGACGCATAAAGATCTATCTAACACGTCCTTAATAGCTTGTTTTTAAACCGCAATAAAAAATTGCATTTAAGAGATTGTGTATATTGAGATAAATTAAATTTTGGAATTCGAGCGCCGTATAAAATAATATGTAGATTTGGTGCGAATTGCTTTTATTATGTACAAAATGCTTCAAATATGCTTTTGATAGATACCAACTATAATCGGTTTAATGAAAATGTTCTGTAGACATATACATAAGTCTTGCGTTCATTCAGTTCAGTGAGGCAAATCATGGAAATCATATGTGTGTTCATAACTGAGGGGGGTGGTTAGGTATATAAAGTGATAGTTTTCACATTATTAGTGTTACGCTTCAAAACTTATGGCTACTTTGTCACGTGTTTATTTAATTAGATTTCATACTTTTTGATCATTTCACCTCAGTTAAATTTTAATCAAAACTCACAAGTACGCAATAGTATGTACTTTGACACCTTTCAATGAGTTAAATTAATTGTATACGTTTTCAATGGATATATTTAGTCAGAATTTGCACTTGATATGTTTCAATAATGTAAAATAATCAATATTATTAATTTAATATAATATAATGTAACTTTGTAAATATTATTATTTCGGAAAACATTTGGTACGTATGTGATTTGTTTGTGGTTTAGAATGTTTTAAATATTACTATTTTCAAATAGATGGTAATTTATTTATCTAGGAACTATTTAGTATATATTTAAATTATTTAATTATATTTAACAAATTAAGTAGTAAAAATATGCTGGTATTATAAATGTATACGTATTTATAGAAAATATAAAAACAATTGCTAAAATAGTATAATATTCTTATATTGATGTTTAAATTTTGTTATTAATACACATCAAAATATAAATAATAAGCCATTTAAAAAAGGCAATAATTAAAGTTTATAGAAATATATCATGCATATAATGATTTATATTTTTGGAAATATGTACATATCCTTAATGTTACACTTTAAATATATAGCTGTACCTGTTGAAAATAAATATATTCATCTCAATAAAAAAGGGGAAAACAAACATTGATTTTAACGTATTTAATCCTTCTATTGTATATAGGTATGTACGTAATTTGCAGTTTAAAATTATTATATTTTAAAATAGTTTAAGTATTTATTGTATTCAGAACATCAATTTGTTATTTGAATAGATTATGATATAGCCGAACATCAACAGGGCTGGAATCAATGTGTAAAATATTATAATTCAGAAAATTCAAATATTAATATATAATAGAATAAAACATTATTTCTTACATACATTGCGAAGGAAACTAGTCCATTAACTTGTAATGCTGTATGCATCGTCACATGCTATCAATGTCACAAATATTAAACAACATACACTATATATTTACTATATATAAGAGTATTATACCTATAGGTTTTTTGCGTATATTATTAAGATGAATATATGTACGCATATATTGTATGTATAGCATAAATATAATATGTTGATAGTAGTATAATATTACGTTTATGTTTTATTATTACTTTTTTGACTAAGTGAAATTATCTGTTGTGCTTATGCTTGTAATATAATTATAATATAATTGAAATTATATTAAAATATTAACATGAGCATTAAAAAGAGTTTGACTACAACATTGTTTATAGTTAAAGCATTTCAATTAATTGTTTAACTATAGTCGATAAAATAATTATTTCATATACATTGCTGCACTTTATTTTACTTATGCTTTGAACATGATAATTAATACGAAATTTTAAAAAATAATACATAACTTAAAAAACTAGTATTTTTACGTTTTAGAAAACTTGAAAATCATGGCTGGAAAATAATGGCGATACTTATTTAAAACCGTTTCTTAAACCAAGCAATATTTTAAAAATTATTTTCTATGGTTAAATAATCAAAGTGTATTGAAAAGAGTATGGAAAAATATTGTAATATTGCTAATTATTCATTATATTTATCTTAGCTTTTATATGAAATAAGGATTGGATAATTTTTTTAAAATATTTCTTTAAACATTTACTTAATTCATTATTTTTATAACCAAATAGTCTAAAATGTATAATGCGAAATTATTTTTTAAAGTTAAACTTTGTTAGATATAAAAGCCTAAAAATTGGTATTCCTTATATCAATGTAAAAATGATGCCTAAGAAATTGAATTCTAATTATTTCGTACCTAAACTGAAGCATTTTGTTAGTTCACGTACAGAATTGGTAAGCATATGTATTTGATAGTTTTTATCCGCCAGTATATAATATGGTCAATAAACGGTGTATGAAAGTCCGGTAAATTTTATCTCTTGAGAAGTATTGATATTTTTATAAAGAAAAACAATTTGGCACACAAGGTTTACATTTACATTATATGTTGAAATGACAAGTTTAAGGGGTTGAGGAATCTACAAGTGATTCACACATTCATGTCGGACATTTATATTTATACATGTACAATTACGAACTAACGAAACATCTGTGCTGAGGCGTAAAGACGCCAGAACAGTTATTAAACTGACTCGGAAAGGCGCTATATAATAGATCAATGTGGATATAGAATAGAATAGAATAAAATAGAATTCTACATTATATAATATATTACAGGTCACAAATAGGAGCGTGTGAATTATGAATATAAAAAAATTGAAGGATTGATAGCTGCAGCTTTGAATGGGAGCAGCTATATAAGAGGGAAAATGCAATTATATCATAGTTAACTATAATTGTTAACATCTAACTTAAATCGATACAATCGATAAAAGTATGCTATACTTGAAATATTTTGTTACGAGGTAAATAAATAACAAATGCGCTTATTTACATTAATACTAAATTAATATAATCGTAAATGTCAATCATAATTGAATATTAAAAATATATATATATATATTTGGTGAAATTATGTGAAAAATATGTGTGAATGTTTATTCTGTAAAATTGGTTCTAAGTAAACATTTTTAGCAATTGTAGCAAAACAGTTCGTCTTTATTTTAATTTACAAAGAATCTGAACACTTCAGTGTCAATTAGTCAAATTATAATACGTACGTTATTATTTTTATTATTGTTTTACATTATTAATTTTTTAAATATTCAATTATTTTATACTTCATTAGAAACTTATATCATGTGAATTGATACATACGTTGCACTTTCTTTTAAAAATACCACTTTTCGTCGACAATATATCACATGCCATCGACATTTTAATATAAAATCCATTTATTTTAACTAAATACGTAATATTATAGGAAACATGTGGTTTAATAGCTTAAACTTAATTTGAAAAAACATAAACTTGACAGTGGTGTTTAATTATGTTACCACTGGACCACATGTATCAATCCATTTTTTATACAACTCGAAAAATTAAATAATGATAACTGTGATAAAAAAGGAGTTAAAACAATTTAGTTTGTATATTATTTAATGTTATTCTAAATTGGTATATAGCGTATAATATTGAAAACTATGCACTGCAGGTTTAGCACTTTAAAATATGACGATTATTGAAGAATATAATAACCAAAAGAATGAATGACTATAACTAACGTTGATTTTTGCTGGCTTAAAACATTTTAGAAAAGATATTAATTTAATTAATAATTAATTCATGCAAATCTATCCTGTAAACATTTCAAACAACATGAACGGCTGAAATTAGCCTCAAATATTTAAGTGTTTGAATGAGTATAATTGAATGATTTTTATAATGACTTAAAACAACTACTGCAACTATCTTTTATTTTTATACATCTATTAACGAAACGACAATAATCTCTTTGGAATGCACTTTATACTGAAATATATGTTTAAATAATTATATATATATATTGTGTAATAAATCCCGGGTCAAATCATTTACTATTAAAAGAATATAATTTTTTTAATTTTTGTGCAATATTTACTATAACGGAAAATATATAAAATAAGGGACTTTGTATATATATATATCTACACATTCGGTGTCTTTCTAAATATAGGTGGTTTTAATTTTGTTTAAATATATAATTGAGTTATCTTATGTCAATAGATATATTATTTAGTGAAAATATACTTCACAGTGGTACAGCAAAGGTATTAAATTGTCTAATTAATACTTGTTATAACCGTTTCATATGCACCTGCATTTTTTGCGTAAATAAACAGCATAAATAATGAATGTAACGCTATGAGTAACTGGAAAATAATGTTAAGCAACACTGGAAATCAAGAGTTATCAGTGCTATATACCAGGGGCTATATTACTATTTAATACCAGCAATTATTTCAAATGGTAATATTCTTCAGGTATTAAATCTAAACTTTTTAATAGAATGTGTTAGTCAGTATTGCATTTTTTTGAATGTGCACATAGAATATTGTTTTTTTATTACTCTATTGGCATATATAGTTATTGAACTGCTGGGTGTTTGGTGTAAGCCTTCTTGAGCGGTGTTGTATTAACAGTAGAAACAAACATGATGGACTAAATAAATAAATTGCGGTCTGTTTATGTGTCGATATATTTTGCCATTCATGATGATTTACCATATACAGATGATAGATTCCATGCAATATGCCATGTTTAGAGTTTCCTTCTAGTGCTATATAGATGGAGAAAGTTGGGGGAAATGTATCCATAGAGTAGTTGATGACATTTGTCCAGATTGTGCTATCTCAGGCCGGAACAGGTTACCGTTGACTATATATATACACATAAAGTCTTGAATATGTATTCAACTTTTGTCGTTGTGGTATATGCGTAAACATGGGGCTTTTCAGGCTTTGATATGTCATATTTGTGACGCAAATATACTTCATGTATAGGACCAAGTCATCTTGGCTCTATATATACTACAAAACTAATATAAGACGGAGAAGATAATATGTCGTTTTCATAGCATTTCTATCGATGTGCAGATAATCGACGCAAATGTATAGTTTAGTATATGTCACTAACATATAGGAATCTGTTCACTGTATAATATATATGCATATAGGTATGTGTTTTGCATTAATTTTTCCCATGAAAGATTAGGTTAACTGGAGAATAAAATATGTATCGTAAATTTATAAAATTATCGATTTCGATAGAAATATACATTTTAAAATATTAAAACTCCGTGTTTCTTTTGGCTTTTCATATATTTTAATAAAAAATAGTTTTACCATCGGATAAAAAGTACAAGCACAAAATGATTAAGAGAAAGGAAACGTAAAATAAATAAAATTTAAAATAAATAAATAAATGTTCAATTAAAAAAAGTTTAGTTAAATTTATATAATCAGAACAAGTAGTAATATAAAGCCACATTTTTGGGAGAAAGTCACTCTGCATTCTAGCAGTATCGTTATTTTCGTAGCATTGTTAAAACATCGTAACTAATTGGTCCATTCTTCATTGAGAGTTGGATCAATTATGGGCTTTGCATTGGTCAGCATTGCATTTGCCTTGAGCACAATTGAAAAGTACCGATGCAAACATCCCCCTTCCTTCTGTAACAACATGGTGCGTCACCGCACACTGCTCTCGTAAGTCGTGACTTTTTGAACAGAACGTTCACAGAGTGGTTCTTTACAACAGAATGGTTTGTAAATTTGGACCCTCTCTATGGCCTGCAAGAAGTTTTGATTTGATTTCGTGTGACAATGGACTCTGTGGCATATACGATAAACAGAAAAACGTTTCATGTAAAAACCGAGGAATCGGTATGACGTCAAACAATTTGAATTTCGCAAAGCCTTTATTAATCAAATGGCAGTTGAAATCTTGGAAAGAGTTCACTCTCATTCGTCCGTCGAATGTTTGTCTGCATTTACAGTGGAGGTCAACAGGTAAACCTTTATGACAAAACGTAGATGTACAGATCAACAACAGGTTGTTACATTTATATTTTTATGTTATATTTAGCACAATTGTGATACATTATACAGTTTGGGAAATAAATCTAATTTATTCTAAACAAATTTATAATAGATAACGTAGTTATTATAACGTAGTTATTTTCTACATTTAATTCTGCGTTTGATACTTATACTATACAATAAAACTTTTGTGTTTTAAGTTGAAACTATTTTATTAACAGCAGAATGACAGCAGAATGACCGCAGAATGACAGCAGAATGACAGCAGAATGACAGCAGAATGACAGCAGAATGACAGCAGAATGACAGCAGAATGACAGCAGAATGACA
>JAUZND010092164.1:0-14748 GCA_034780555.1 Coelogynopora nodosa | reverse complement strand
TAAATTGAATAAATTGAATAAATTGAATAAATTGAATAAATTGAATAAATTGAATAAATTGAATAAATTAAATAAATTAAATAAGTTTAATAAATTAAATAAATAGGCTTCTTGAATTTAAGTAGATTTATCTGATTTCGGTAAATGTGAAAGAGAAAATTAAATCATTAATATATTTGATAATCGGTACATTTTAATAAATAGAGATCGGATAAACGAACGAATTAAAAAATTCTTTTAACAACTCTTTGAAAACATTATTTGAGTAAGCAAAACCAAAACCCGATGCCTATGATTTCTATGATAACTAATTTACATAGCCAGACTGTTTTTTGGTAAACAATTTTTTTTCTCTTATGTTTACCTCTTAACTTAACTTAACTTTACGAAAATGTCTGAAATATACATCATATTAGTATTATTCATTTTGTTTAACACATGTAACATTATTTAAAAATTGAAATTAACAACAATGTTTTCAAATATATAAATTGTATTCTAAGAAAGCTTCCTCTTTGTATTAGAAATATGCTATACTGGCTTACGAAAGCATTTTTTAAAGTTTTATTGATGTAATGAACAAATATGAACCGAGGAAAACTGAGATCTGAGAAACAAGAAACAACTTTTTGTCGTATTTAACAATGAGTACAACAAATTTTATATTAATAATTCAAATGTGCTTTTAATATCACTATACTAATATTCTATTGATTTCTTTATAATAAGCAGCGTGATGCAGTCTATGCTATATTATGTATATATATAACTATATGTATCTTCAATAAACTTGCTAAAAACTGTTATTTATTCAAAATGCATAACTTAGTTTTTACACTTCTTTTGAGGACAAACATTTTAAAATATTTTAAAGTTTAATGTTTTATATTACATGACCTGTAATGATTTCTATTAGGCTCTATTCCTTTCAGTATCATCCATTACGTATGCAATCCCATATCTTCATATAAATATATCTTTATTGTATAATATATTTATTGTATAATATATAGATTTTATGAAATAATATTACTGCATAATGTTCTTATAAGTTGATATACAATAATGAATTTTAACATTTGTTAATAGATTGTGGTCAATTTTGTAAATGTATAATCGTACAATATGCAACTTTACAGACTATATCTTTATTTAACTAAGAATTTTACTAAATGTACAATCTTCTAAAATCGTGTAAAATTAATACTTAAATATTTTATGTAACACGGAACATTCAAACTTTCCCAAAAATTTATTACTATTTTGTTTTATATATATATATATATATAGCATACTGGCTTTACACTACACGCTTTTTATTTTAATTAAATGAGACTAAATATATTTAGTATTTATATGTATTCCTGCCTAAAAATCTTTAAATAATGTAAAGTTATCTTTATCGAAAACTTTGCATCAAAATAAATAAATATGTGAAAAATGTATAACGCAGTAAATTTACTTTTATTATTTATAATAAATAATAAAAAGGGTTTTAATGATATTTCTAAATTAAGTAGCAAATTGTCACCTGTGTTTCTCAAAGTGTAACGATTAAAAAATAGTATGTGAATATATTTAATATATATATTTAATTTGACGAATAATATAAATAAATATGAAGCAAATCTGAAAAATCATGTCCACACGAGTAGATTTGAAGTAATTCCTCTTGTGCAATCCACCATCTAATTTATCCAATTTAATTCCTCATTTGAACATTTGCAAACACTTCCAATATAAAATAATCCCTGTCAAGGAGAAGTATTTTTACACCTACTACTATTACCTACTATTTCTGATAATCTTCATTCATTTCCAAGAAAGAGCCCAATTCTTTCTTTGGAAACTGTTTTCAACACTCAGTCTCTCTTATAGACTAAAAATAAAATGATAATTTTAGCGTAAAATACCTAATTAGCTAAACACAGTATTTTTCCCTCCTAACATATGATGTTCTTTTGGTTGTTGTAACAAATAAATATGGTTCATTGTTTCGTGAAAGAAATATTTTAAACAAACGCACACGATAGAATCAAATTGAGCATTTTGACTGAGACAGAAATTGCCTAATTGTAATGATCGATTTGATGACAACCTGGCAAGAGAACCCTGAATTCCTCGAAGATTCTCAACTGACAATGCGCTCAGGTGAGACTAATTCTGATAGCAAACAGGCGCCATAGAGACATAATTATACAGTTATACATACACTAACAATGATTACAGACTTTACGGAGAACAGATTGTGAGATTGGAGGGTTGTGCACTTTACTTTTAGTTAGTTAGTGGCCCGAGGCAGTATAGGTTCTTTATCTTACAATTATTGAGAATGGAATAAGAGACAGAGATATGCCTAGATACATTGGCTTAGTTCCCACTTTGAGTGTTCTGCATGACTTTTAGGAATAAATTTAATTACTTATAAAGCACAAAGAGTCAACTATTTATTACATTATTAAGAAGGAGATCAGCGTTGAAAGGTGAAAATGAAGGCCACATATGAAGGTACATCAAAGAATGTTGCACTATGCTTTAACTTGTTATAAGTTGTAGCGATTGGACGGGAATATTAAAATGTTTTCTTTTTGACTTCTGAATTTTGACCAAACACCCTTATTTCAGTTTAAAAAGGAATCTATTTTAAAGTTTGGAACAAACCAAAAAACGTGTCAAATACAATTTAATAACTTAGCTATATACTCGTAAAATATTAACTGATTCTCTCTTTGTTTTATATGCGTTATTCAGTGATTCTCATCAGTAATTAGTGATTACAGAGATTCTCTATAGTTAATTACAATACTTCAGACTATATTTACATTAAAAATGGGTTTTATCACCCCTATACTATAATAAACAGATTATTATAATTGATAGCTTTCAAAATAATAAAGGAATGTAAGGATTGCAATTATTGCTGAAAAATGAGTGTATTCATACTTTCTTGTGAAAATAAATCAGTGCCGCGAAAATTAACTTATATTTGTTTGCGATAAAATGGTCGGTTCACATTTTATAGTTCTCTACTGAATATGAATATGTTATAACTTGTAGATATCTACTATGAACTGGTTTAATCGATATAAGGATTTTACTAAGATTTAAATTTATTTAAATACTACATTTTTTAGAAACACACAATTTGCTATATTTACTAAATGATTTTTTTAAATTTCAGTAATAAAAACAATATTTAGAATATATTCTAAGTCATTTTTAACATTTATAGTCACATTTTTCATTTTAACATTCATATTCATCGTTAGTGCGCTTGGTAAACACAGATGACCAATATATCCTAAATATAATTAAATATCTATTATTAATTTATACACAGATCTATATCAAAAGACTGGATCGAGTGGTGGATATAGAAAATATCGCAAAGTCAGATTTAAAAAAATCGCAACTAAAGTATCTTAATGAACATAATTGGACAGAAGAATTTTATATACCAAAAAATTGCAGACTCAGTGGTAAACTGGGAATGTCCGGACCATTCCTCAGGTAATAGTCGGTTAAAAAAATGTAACAAAGTAATTAAATATGTTGAAATTATTGATTCCATTCGTGTATTCTGAAATAAATATATCAATTTTTACATCGTACATTCAACAGGATTCACTTCTTTTCTATTATTATCGATTACGTTTTATTGATTGCTATTATTGATTCTGTTTTATCGATTATTGTTACCGATTATGTTTGGTCGATTATTGCGTACTATCGATATGTATTATAATTTCCGAAATTTAATATTATTGCCTAATTATGATATTAAACTTTAAACAAAATAATTGATTATCAACGTTTATTGTGATCATATTTTATTTATGAATATAAAACGATATTAATAATCTCTTGTAATGAGTTAAATAATTATGTATCATGCATTATGACTGCAGATCAATAAAGAAGTATTGATTCGTGAACCATTGTTATTAGTTAGTCTATTGTATGACTGCAGATCAATAAAGAAGTATTGATTCGTGAACCATTGTTATTAGTTAGTCTATTGTATGACTGCAAATCAATAAAGAAGTATTGATTCGTGAACCATTGTTATTAGTTAGTCTATTGTATGACTGCAGATACACTATTAATTTCTGCCCTTTATTCTGAATTATTTCACATTTAAACTAATCCAACTTCAAAGTAGCGCGTTGCCATTGTGCGATTTAAATATGAAGTTTTTAATTATGAAGTAAAATATACCTAATTGAATTAAAATACCGATTAAAGACTGATAAACCACTCGATGATTCGCAGCGTATACATTTGACCCGTGACTTATTCTACACTTTTATAGCATTTCGTTTACAAAACATGACAAGGTATAGCAATACAATAAGCAAATATTTCCAATTTAATTAAAAGCGCAGTTCTCAAACAAAATATAGAGAAATATGATTTTACCATGGATGGCAGTTATTATTTATTAAGACTAATTTCCTTTTCTTTAGGCAATTGCTTGTATGTAGCAGAAGTTTGTGTTATATTGCATAAATAATTAATATGTCTAAAGTAACCGATGGCTTTCGAGTATATTTCGCCATAAACGTGACAATGAATTGGGGTGATTCAGGGTTACAATAAATTAGCGTTCGAGGTGAACTAATTTCTGTTTTGACATGAATGTTAATCAATTAACGAAGTGGGAGATTTGCATTTATTTGCGACATATATGACATGCGAATTCAAATTTTCAAGATGGTATACAATAGAATGCACTCTATTATGTTAACAGTAATTTATTATCGTTCCATTTTGATAACCGACCATATTGTATTAGTTTTCGAAAAGCTTTCATTGTCTGTTTTTTTTAGAGATGTATGTTTTCATCTAATAGGCCCTAAAGTTTTTGAAATTGAATTTATTCAATGAAAAATTGTATTTGTTTTTGTTATTAAATGTAGTTGTGTCAGCTAAATTTGTCAAATTTTTCTTCCAATTAATGGAATCTTAAATATTTGATTGATAACCGTCAAATTTGATCACGCAATTTTATTCTGAGAGGAGTGACCAAATGTGGTCTGCTTCATTTAATTATTTTTTAATTTTTTTGTTTTTAAAATATTGAAGAGAAATCGATTACACTGTCGCCTACTGCTAATCGATAAATGCATATATGTTTAATATGAAGCAGTAAATTTATCCAAAAGGATAGCTTAACTGAAAAATTCTATATCGAAAACAAAACGCCGCAATTACAGATTTTTTAACCAATTAAAATTTTGTGCGCAAAATGAGTTGATTATTTTTAACTATTTCTTGTAGAATTATGGATTTTTGTAAATTGTTTGATAGGAAGAAAGAATGGATAAAGATAAATAGCTTTCAAACCGTGATAAGCATAACATAGAATTTGTGAAAGTTTTCTTGATTACAATCAAATTAACTAAAACAATCAGATATTGGACATGCTAGTATGTTCAAAGCCTTACTTGTTTGTTCAGAACTAAAATGGCGTGCTTCTAACAACTTATTACCAAAATGAATACTTATTTAACACATCTGTATTAACACGCGTATTTTATTTTAACTTGACATTCTATTTTATTCTATCAGCTGATTTTTGTTACGCTGTCATAATTCATGACCTAATTCATGACCTAGTTCATGATCTAATTCATGACCTAGTTCATGACATACTTCATGACCTAAAACCAATTATAAATATAACGTGTAAACACCTTTAATGTGAATGTTGAACGAAGCATAAATACAACGTATAAACACCTTTAATGTGAATGTTGAACGAAGCATAAATATACCGTATAAACACCTTTAATGTGACTGTGACTATCTTGCTTTTTAAAGTTAACTTAAACGGAATTGGGATCCATTGTTGTCTACGTTATTGTCGTGAGGCGTTGATCTAATCGGAAGAGTATTCGGCAGGTTGGGACACCATCAAATTGAAGGCGGGTATACTACCGTTGATATTAAATAAAAGTATTCAATTTGATGTAATTGACTCCAAAAATCAAAGTTACTCGTCTAAGAATTTTCAGTGAAATCGTATAATTTTAAACAAAAATTGTATGTTTTATATCTCCAACTAATTACAACAGTTAAACCTAACCGACTATTTCAAATATATATATTTGCAGTTGTTATATTTTAATTTCTCACCTAAGTTTAAATCGTAAAAGACTCTATTTCTATCACCCCTAATAAACCTCTAATTACCCTTCTATAATCTGCACATTGATCTTCAATGTAATTTGAACCAAGAAATAAAAGAGCTCTTCCTTTTACTGAGTAGATTTCACTCACGTACATCATAAATTACCGTCAAAGCGACAGATTTCCCCTTCTAATATACGGTACTTTTGCTGTGTCTAATAATATATTACCTTAATATACTACAGCAAATTTATTAGCATACATTCTTTATAATTCTTAGTCTTTTGTAGTTCGTATAATCCCAATTTCCGGCCTTCCATTGACCCGGATCACGAACTTGCGGCATCCGCACTGTTGCACCTGGAAGAATTGAGACTTCAGAAGTTTTGGAAAAGCGGAAGATGGAATAGCGATGCATGGTTTGCAGCTTTTGCTGTCCTTCCAAGGGGTTCTGATCACCACGTCTCCCATACACTATGAGACAGTTCACGGTTAGTAATGCTCAATATTGACAAACTGGTTTGTTGTGGTAAGAAATGAACGGAGAATAGTTAGAGGTGTCAAATTTAAATAACAATATGAGCCACAATGTTACAGAGATTACTATATAGGATATATATATGAGCCACTGTATTACAGAGATAACATTAATGGGACCGATATATATATATATATATATATATATATATATAGTATATAAATAAATTCAATTTTCGAATAGAAAGAAAATAATTCACTACACATGTAAACATATTTCTGAAGATTTATTTGGTTAGCGAATCTATATAAATAAAACACAACGCATTAAACACATTACATTTTATTACAAATATTGTACAAAGTAATCATGATTTATAGTTAACACAAATTGACAGTTAATATAATGTACAGTCAAGATTAACTGGAACCTTAAATATTACAAAATGAAAGGATGCTATCATTGAATATGCGTCAATTAAAGCACTCATAATTAATACAAAGAAAATAATATACATTAAAAAGATACAGCAACAACTACAAAAACTAAAACACATAACTTAAATTACATTTGAACATTCTCAGAAGAATACATTTTTTAATATGCAACAAGATTTCTTCAATTTAGGCAGAAGAAAAAATAGAAGCATCATACAAATCTTTGAACGGTCATCATACAACTAAATGTTCAAAACTATTTCGATTCAGATTGGATTTGTGCTCTTTGGCTTGCCTGGGCATATGTCGGCTAATGGTAATGTTCTTGTATCGCTTCCACACTGATTAACAATTGTTTATTGATTAAAATATATGTATATTCTGGCTAAAATTCTGAAGTAATTTTTATTACTTATATATATATATTTGTTTCTAACTCTAGTTCAATGACGTCATCAAGTTCCTGTTTGAAAATTCTGCAAAAACAATGAAACAATGGAACAATGGAGCGTTAAATAGTCTACGAATGGTCAAAATCAATAAAGCGCTCAATAGTCAACGAATGGTCAAAATCAATGGAGCGCTAAATAGTCTACGAATGGTCAAAATCAATGGAGCGCTCAATAGTCAACGAATGGTCAAAATCAATGAAGCGCTAAATAGTCAACGAATGGTCAAAATCAATGGAGCGCTCAATAGTCAAAGAATGGTCAAAATCAATGAAGCGCTAAATAGTCAACGAATGGTCAAAGTCAATGGAGCGCTCAATAGTCAACGAATGGTCAAAATCAATGGAGCGCTAAATACTCTACGAATGGTCAAAATCAATGGAGCGCTAAACAGTCAACGAATGGGCAAAATCAATGAAGCGCTAACGAGTCTACGAATGGTAAAAATCAATGAAGCGCTAAATAGTCAACGAATGCGCAAAATCAATGAAGCGCTCAATAGTCTACGAATGGTCAAAATCAATGAAGCGCTAAATAGTCTACGAATAATCAAAATCAATGAAGCGCTAAATAGTCTACGAATGGTCAAAATCAATGAAGCGCTAAATAGTCAACGAATGCGCAAAATCAATGACGCGCTCAATAGTCAACGAATGGTCAAAATCAATGAAGCGCTAAAAAGTCTACGAATAATCAAAATCAATGAAGCGCTAAATAGTCTACGAATGGTCAAAATCAATGAAGCGCTCAATAGTCTACGAATGGTCAAAATCCATGAATTGCTAACGAGTCTACGAATGGTAAAAATCAATGAAGCGCTAATGAGTCTACGAATGGTCAAAATTAATGAAGTGCTAAATAGTCAACGAATGGTCAAAATCAATGAAGCGCTAAATAGTCTACGAATAATCAAAATCAATGAAGCGCTAAATAATCAACGAATGCGCAAAATCAATGAAGCGCTAAATAGTCAACGAATGGTCAAAATCAATGAAGCGCTAAATAGTCTACGAATGGTCAAAATCAATGAAGCGCAAAATAGTCTTTGAATGGTCAAAATCAATGAAGCGCTAAATAGTCAACGAATGGTCAAAATCAAATAAGCGCTAAATAGTCAACGAATGGTCAAACTCAATGGAGCGCTAAATAGTCTACAAATGGTCAAAATCGATGAAGCGCTAAATAGTCAACGAATGGTTAAAATCAATGAAGCGCTAACGAGTCAACGAATGGTCAAAATCAATGGAGCGCTAAATAGTCAACGAATGGTCAAAATCAATGAAGCGCTAACGAGTCAACGAATGGGCTAAATTTAAAGTTTTCTTCATATTATATGTACATATTATATATCTTTCAGAAAGTATTTAAAGGATTTCAGAAATGATTATAAAAAAATGTAAAACCGAAAATTTATACTTTAAACATTTCGAAAGTAATCGAACCACTTCAGAAAATTGGTTTTAAAGATTTAGTTTCCTGAGACGAATTTCTCATAACTATAGATGCAACATTAGAACAATTATTATTTTATATACAAAGAAAAACCACAATAACGGTAAAAGTTTTATTACAACTAACAAAAGACTTTTCAACTCGAAGACATATTCATGCTGTGAAGTTGTGACCTTTCACCTGGAAGACAAATTCATGGTGTGAAGTTATGTTGTTTTTTGTAGTTTTTCTTTGCATTCCTCACAAGTGACTATTACTTGTCTTTATTTACAATTGTTCATATATTATTAAGTTATATAAATACCACTCTTCCCCAAAGATTATTGACCCTAATCAATGTATGATCCAGTTCTAAATAAACCCAAAACCTGTTCATACTATTATTAAAACGATAAATCAACACATTTGTTGGTTTAGCTACATGTCAAATAATTTCACCTTTTCTGTCAAATAAAACAATCACCGGGAATCCGGATATCTTCGAATGGGTCTATTTTTTAGTTTATCAGTTATAATCAATTAAATATCTCAATCAAATAATATATATATATGGTTATTAATATTTTCCACTTCTCAATTTTGATAATAGAATAAAAGTGGCTAAATAAATGTTATTAGTTATCTTTTTGTTAAACTGACAATATTTAGGTGCTGTTAGCATCACCTATTTAAATGTTGAAACAAATATTTTTCTACTGAATAAAAATGACATTTATTTCATAAATATTTAATTGATTTAATAGTATACAAGTTAGCAACATCATATAGTTTCCATAATTATTATCTTCAGAAATTATCTAGAACGTAGGCTTTTGTCTTCCACTACGTTATAATTTACAATAATGTTTGTAATTTAATGATTTTTACCAGACATACGTATACTCAATCTTCAACATCTGATTTGATTGAGTGAATATCGAATAGGTATTTATGATTATAAATATTTCATTGCATTCTATATTAATTCATATTAGACTATAAATTACGTAACATATTATTAATCTAAAATGCAACAGTTCAGAAATAGAAATGAATATAGTAGCCACTAGACGTGTTTTTCATCCATAAAAGTGTAATAATATTTTATTGTAATCGATTTTAATATATACAATTATTTGCGTTTTTAGCGTTGTATTTAACTGCGTTTTATACATAAACTTGTGTTTTAAGTTATGTTTACATAACAACTATTAATTTTTTTCAATTAATCGAAAGTTCAGTTTTACTGTATCAACAAACAAGGTTATTGACATTCAAGAATCCAGCGGTTCCATTTGTCTAGCAACTGACGCGCAAATTTTAGAACATATTTTCTTTTCGATTAGTTTGTCAATCTTTAGTTCAGATGACAATTTTTTATTAATCTTTTGAATAATTTAATAAAACATTAAAAAAGATAACGTAGGCAGTTTACCAATTTTGTCTGGGTGACTAAATTATGCATGATTAAATATGCCCAAAGTTAGTTTTAAAGAAACGTTTCATTAAATTGTGGACAGTGTTTTATAGATTATAATAAATGCATAGATGTGTATAAATATATGTCATTCATATGACATGTGGGCATGTATTAATCTCCACCGTGGACTGTAATTCATTCTTTTAATGAATGCAATTTGCAATGGTTGTCTTTGAAATGCAGAAATTATGCTAGCTTAAAAAATGTCAAAATTAATTGTTTTGAAAACAATTACATTTTTTTGTATTGAGTTTCAGTATAACATATTAAAAAATTTTAAAATAGAGGCATTACATTAAAAACTGTTTAATAAATATTAAAGTACACACTTTTAAAGAGGAACATATAATAAATAATAACATATAGAGTAGTTTTACGAGGGTACACAAGTACCTATACGGGTAAATAATATAGAAAATGCATATATAATTTATTGTAATTGATAAAAGTTTAGGTAATATATATATTAAAGTAGAAAGACTAAATAAATGATGGTTTAAATCATATTTGATAGTTATTGATCATATTTTGTGGTAATTGATCATATTTGATGGTTATTGATCATATTTAATGGTTATTGATCATATTTGGTGGTTATTGATCATATTTGATGGTTATTGATCATATTTGGTGGTTATTGATCATGTTTGATGGTTATTGATCATATTTGATGGTTATTGATCATATTTGATGGTTATTGATCATATTTGATGTTTATTGATTATATTTGATGGTTATTGATTATATTTGATGGTTACTGTAGTGATATGAGTGAAATTTATACGTAGTGTTATTTATTTACTGAGCAAGATATTTAATTTAATTAAGAAATGTTCTTTATATCAGTATAAATTCATTTATATATTCCTTTCATATAAATCAATAAATGCAATAAACAGGAAGGTTACCAGTAAATAAAAGATGTTCAATATATTATTTAAAAAGTATTGTGCCGTATCCAGAATATAAGAAATGAATGTAGTGAAATACTCGCAATGTGATTTTAAATTGATTACTGCACTTTGTGTTAAACGTAACAATGCAATAGTAATCATAAAAACAGCAAATTTAATTATCAAACATATATCTATAAAGAGTTTGTATGCTGGCAATTACTTCATTATGCTGGGGAAAAAAATGTATCTTCAAATACATACATTAAAAGATCATAGGACTATTTTTAAAATGATAAAACTTGGCAACATAAATTGTTCTGAAAACGTTTTACTTCCCTTTATTTACAATATACTACATAGAAAATGTTCGACGAGCTAAAACCTGTTGACTAATTGAAGTCATTTATCTACTCGGCTAATATTGACCCCCATAAAAGATAAATAAAGTCTGTTTAAGTTTCAATGACTCTCATGAATGTTGCCACTGGATTTGAAACATTTGTATTGATCCCTTAAAATCCACACACAGACTACTTTCAATTGTGAATGAGGCAGATAGCGAAATAGGGTGGTGGCTAGGGGGGGCTGATTATCAGTAATATCTATATAATGTGTTGTCAGTAGGTCTATATTAGCCTCATCAAGAGTTGCACAGGGTGTCTATAGAAAGCGAGCACCAGCAGAAAGAAATGAATACTGAGCAGCTATCACCACCAGGCAAGAAAAGGGGAAAATGAAATAAAGTTCCCTCATTACTATGTTCATTCCCTTCCTCTCTGTTCTCAGTTTAAGTGAGGGGAAAAGTCACACATGTAACCTAACCTGGGATTGGCATGGACAGAAATGTTCACGGAATACTGTGTAATATATTTGGTGTTAAATAGAGCCTTCGGTTCTGGCGGATGAGAAGGTTGATCATCATGTACTTAGATCGAATTGAGAAAAAACGAGTTTTTGCCCCTGACACTACAACATATATTCGAAGAAAACTGGGGGTTGAAAAAAGTGTGTCAGAGAGTGAACTGGTTTTTTAATTGGAAATAAATCACGGCCTTCGTGCAAGTTGTTTTTCTATTTTAAAAGACGCTTATATGAAAGTATACATATTGTAGTGTAGATTGATCAAATATGATAAATGAAAGACTTCGTAAAGCAATAAGCATCAATAGATAGAATAGAAACGCTTGAAAAAATTATAAAATATTATTTTAAAAAAACCACGTAGTATATCATTAAAATGTGCTTTTTTGTGAGAAATATGTTCTGTTCATAACGACTTATTAAGTAAATGTTCCGAGTGTCGCGTATAACGTTTATATACTTTCAATTATTTATTTATATGATATAGATTTTATTGATATTACGTATTGATCCTTGTGAAACTTTTTTAAAGCATTTTTTAAACAATTTACACTTTCTTAATGTATTTACAGTTTTTTTTTTAATGTATTTACAGTTTCTTAAGGAGGCAATCCAGCTGAATTTAAACAATTTCATTTCAAAGTTTTTTTAATTATAAAAACATTATTATAACTGGAATCTTATTTGACATCCTGTATTTATAGAAGCTTATCAGTACCTAACAATATTTACTGATATCTGCTGCAGTATCAAAATGTGTTTAAAATATTTAAAAGGATTTTATATGATTTTATAAGGCACAAAGTAAAAACCATGAAAACGGAAAACAATGATGTAAATAGTTTAGAAGTTAGCCTATTGTCCAAATTTTAAAATTACAAAATTCTCTTTTTACTTATCAACACAACACAAAATCTACTTTCACAACTTTCTTATCGACAACAAACATAAAATAATTTAAATATAAGAAAATTCATTATCATAAATTCGGGACATATGCGGCTAATTCTACAGTTAAACTTTTTTTTTTTTTGAAAACAAATATTTAATAATTGATGTAATATATTTCATATAACTATTTTTTTAAAGTTTTGTTAAAATCATCTAGTTCATCTGTTTCAATTTTTGATATTACGTTATATTTATTGATTATATTGATTATTACAATTGACACGGTTGATTTAGGTTGATGTTATTATTCGTGTGGCATCTAATTGTTTCTATTTTTCTATTGTTTTATTGTTCACAAAGTTTAGCATAGAGATATTGTGATATTATTTTCATATTAATGTTTTTATATTGAAATTATAGATTATTGTAGTGTTATTTAGAATAATTATTTCTTTATTATATATTACTATATTCAGTGCGAGATGTATTGTAATTTAAATATGTCAATACATTGATATAACATATAATAATTGATATAACAGCAACAGTGTCATTTTATTGTAATTATAGAATATTAATTTAAGTTTTCAATAAGACTGAAAACTAAAAGCTGATGTTAAGATAACAAACTTAATGAATTTATCGCTAAAAGCCAAAGTTTTAAATAAAACTGTGGAACATTTTACCAAGATGAATAATTAAGTGATAACTTTGTTGTTTTTTAAAAATAGATAAGACCATTTTTGTTGATAAATGTAATAAATAATTAGAAATAGTATTTTACAAACTAAAACAATTGTATGCAATATTTATTTATTAGAAAGATTCAAATGAAATACATTTAACTAAAACTGCGGCTCCGGTATTTATATAAAGTATGTTTTCTACAATAATTTCTCTTATTTTATCGTGTAGAAATAAGGTAGACTTTAAAAGCCGCTACACTTGACTTGACAGATAGCATAAGGGTGTTAAAATTGACATTTTTTTACAAAGTTATTGAGTCTCATTTCCCATATACAGTAACGCAATAGTATAACTTATTTTGCAAAGTTAAACTACTTTTATTATAAAAGTTTGATGACGGCCAGAGTGCACTTGTTTTATCCACCCAGTAATATGATATATATATACTAGTTATTTTAAAATCATTAAAAAAGGGAAATGCGGATTGAGGGGTGAGGGGGCCAGAGGATTTGCAGAATAGAATGTTCCACAGCAAAGCAGACAGAGGATTTGCAGAATAGAATGTTCCACCGCAAAGCAGACAGAGTATTTGCAGAAGAGAATGTGGGAAAAGCGCAGTAAGTGAGAGTAGACGGCCTGATTTCAACGAGGCGTCTTTCATGCTCCCATAGGGGAGTCGTCTTGTCTGAAAGGATTGGTAGTGGGGCTGGACTCCTATAGTGGACATCTTGAGTTGTGTGGGGATTGATATTGGCTGCGACAACTCACCCGACAGTTGAGTGTACTGCTGAGAGCGAGGGTCACGTTCTGTCGAACACTTTCGACTACGTAGGTTTAAGTGTGGGCTGTTTTTTTTTTTTTTAACCTGCATTCTCGCCATCACGTCTTCCCATGTGAAGAGTACGAGTCTCCCGCCATGCCTACCGAGGTGCCCTCTACAGCAGACCTGTGTGATTAACTTGACTTACTGCTTGAGAAGCAGTTAAGCAGAGGTAGACACCAGCAT
>JAUZND010092163.1:0-14748 GCA_034780555.1 Coelogynopora nodosa | reverse complement strand
CAGGATCGCTGGCCTGCCTCCTGCTGTCCTGGAAACCACCGTTGGCCAAACGGTTTGGCTCATCCGCCAGCTCCAGGGACTAGTATAGCTGCTGCCCTATACAAGGACTAGGTTTAGTTGAAAGGCGACCCACACCCGCCTTTTATTATTATTATTATTACATAATGGGGAAAAATAGCTTTAAATTAAGAACTTAAAAACCAAAAAAAATAATTTTTTAAATAAAAAGTAAATTATGAAAATACTGCTGCTGTAATGAAATGAATTTTCTGATTAATCAGGGCGATAGCAACAGTGGGAACTTTACATTATCATGACAAAGTGGCAATTATTGGCATTTCCACAATATACACGTTTCCATACTGCTTGAAAAACAAAAGAAATTAATTGGCTTTGTAACAATTATTATCGTTTACATAGATTCCAGTTTGGAAAGCATAGGATTATTTTAATTTTACATATTATCGTTGGATGACTATACGTGTTTTAGAGCTAAAAGGGAATGTTATACTATTTTACCTTTCTAACAAATAAACTACTGATTTGTTCGTTATTAAATAAATAAAATTTAGATTATCTATTCAATGTTAGTTAGCATATAAAAAAACACAATTATTTCACTGAAAAATATTATAATCAGCTAAAAAGAAAATAGTTTTAATAAAGACTAAATCATTTTAACAATGTTCAATTTATTGTAAATAATTCGCGGATAATATTTTACAGAAGTATACAAAGTTATATGGAACTTGAATTTTACGGGATTTTTACTTTTTAGGTTAAATAAAAAATAATTACAATAAACATAAATGTTAGGAAGAGCGAGCAATATATAGTCCACTTTATACCATAAATATAAAATTTGTTTATTTATTTACCTCTATGTAGTTAGTAGGGCTATATATTGTACAATAATGCATTAAAGAAAGTGTATAAAGCAGAATAGTTATGTAGACTTATAAAAAGTTAAAAAAAGTAAGAATATGATCATGATACAGTATTAATATAACCATTACATTATGGTAAGAATGGTTGATACGAAAGGGAACTATTATACACATTAGTAAAATTGTAATACTCTAACCTTAGTTGAAATTCCATAATTCCAACAAATGTAACCACATAAAATCATGAAATTTTAAAATCTAAATTCTAAATTCAATAAAATCCAACTCAAAGAAGAAACTCAAATCATATTTTTAAAATGTTAACTATATAAAATCTTGATATTCCAAATTCAAGATACTATAACTCAATTATCAAAAATACAATAATCATACATTTTAAATCTCTAAAAATCGAAAATTCTTAAAAAAATATGATACTAAATTACCTATAATTAAAGTAAAAACCTTGAAATCCTTAACAGTAGCCGATATATATTTTCGAAGATCTGCCAAGGGGGCAGTTAAAGTTACACGCGTGTAATTCAAAAAGTATTACACTTATTCAATTAAAAGTTTAACCGTTGGCCCCATAGAGATATAATGGTTGTATTATAATAAGACATATAATCATTAATATAGATAAACAATTATATATCTATGGTTGGCCCTATAAAAATATTTAAAATTCAAAATAAATACAGGTTTTTATTATTTGTAACTTAGTAACTTAATTTAATTACAATCATGATATCTACAATCGAGACAAAATTAAAAAGGCTATAAGCATCGGATTGCGCATGATCGTTTACACATAACGTACATTTAAGGATTACCGTTTACGTGCGATATTGGGGCCTATCTGAAGATGACGATATTGTGGTACAAATTGCAAACTGAAAATTAACCGCGATATGTAATAGTTATCGTCTCTTGGCTCAGTCGAGAGCGAAGCTCGAGACGACAGCCATGAGACGATAACTGTTTTATCGTCAAATGTTGCACTCTGACAAATCCACCCGGCCGACTTATACCTACTAAACAGATATTGCGCAATCTAATTATGTTCGAATTAATTATGTTCGAAGTTAATCTTTCGATCATTTTGGTCTCAACGGTTCATATACATATAATTATAATAGTATACCCATTAATAATAATATCACTATATTTATTTATATATTTATCTATACTGACTATGGACATGACTACTAATCATCTCATAAATAAGCAAATTAATCGATTCTTCAATCCACATAACGTAATTAAATGAAATAAAAAACAATTAATGTTTGAAGTAATTGTATCTCACTCTGATCATTGTCTTATGAGCTTATTATACCTAAGAGAACGCAAGAGCGATTACAAGAATGGTCCCTATCGAGTTATGTTATAACTTGTTATCGTTTCATGCGGCGATAACTAGCTCATTTCACGATAAAACTAATAGCCACATGAAAGAATTATTCAAATACGACCTTTTTCTAAATTGAACCTAGAAAGTATTTATTGTTGAATTATTGAATTTAATCATCGCGTTGATTATGAATTCTTATGACATTATGCATTTATTGATGTTAAATTAACACGTTTGACTTTCTCAATGTATATAATTGTGCTTTATTACCGTTAATCCATCCTCCGCCGGGATTTCACGAGCCTCTTCCATATCGATTTTATTTCCAATAATAAAAATAGGAACAGGTTCTTCCATCAACTGAATAAGAGAGGAAATTAACAGCTCAACTTTATAAATATTATATCGTAGCCTGTAGGTGTGAAAATATAGATGTCTATGTAAGTGAAACTGTAATAGATTAAATCGATTTATAGATTATAACTATACACTTGTTTTAAATCATAGTATAACACCGTCTTCACAAGCTCAAAATTTTAATAATAGTAATAATAATAAAGTATAGATGATTTTTCCAATTATTCCCCCCCCCCCAATTATTTTTCCATTTCCGTCCGAATATATATGTAGTAATGAAAGTTGGCATATATAGGTAACAAAACATATTATTTTTCTTTACACAAATACGCATAATAAGCTGATGCATTATGCAGAATTGTTTTCTTAATAAAATCAAACTACAGTTCCGGATGTCTGAAAAAAGCTATTTGTTTGGATCGTTTGGTTGCGTTATGAATTATCAATGAACAAGGTCAAGTAAAATTACAAAAGAAGCATTGTATTAATTACTTTCTATAATTTTAAATTTGTATTATTAATTAAAATATGCTTTCGATTAGAATATATTAGAACATATTGGAAATATTTGCCTTACTATATAGTTGAACTGGTATACCGAAAACGACTAAATAGCCCAATTTGAGATCACGACATTTTTGCATTGACATTGATAATATAAATTGGTTAAATTGGTAAATAGGTAAATTGATAAATACAATAATCCCTTTTTAGACGCAAATATGCGGAATATCAACATATCAATATGTGACCAATCAGCTGTCTTCTAGACTATAAATCAATAATAATTTTTATATAGAACAAACAGCATTGTATAATGGCAACATTTTTAATAGAAAAATTATAAAATGCAAAAAAATCATAATTAAATGGAGGGATTAATCGAAATATATAATACTTTGTTTATATATATATATTTATATATATATAAACAAAGTTTTAATAATGTATAAATGTATAGGTATAATATTGTCATGCAGGTATGCTTATTATTAGCCAATATTTTAAAAATGTGAATTACTTCATATCACAAAAGAAGTGAGGTACGTGGTAAATTTTGCTTGCTCTTGAAAAATATATGTATAGAAAGATAGCCAAGTTTTTCAATACTGGCATATATTAATAGACCGTATACTTTATTTTGATAATATATAAAAGCAGATATATTAATTGATAATTAATACTTTTAATCTAAATAAATATAGAATAACTATAAATTAAAAAACCTTCCTCCTCATCAATTTAAGTATAACTTTTTTACAGAAATAATTTTTTTTACAGTAAATATAACTTATTTTGTGATATGAATTGGCACACATTTGCATGATATTTAAAAAAAATTGTTGCAGTTTTTTTATTAAATACACTCAATACTTTTTATTGAAATTGTTCGTTTAACATTTTATTTAAGCTAAAGATTGGTAAATCAATAATTGTAACGTATATGATTTAATCAAGTAGATACAATTCAAACCCAACTAGTTTGAAACTAATTATATCGAAGGTTTAGGTGATTAGGTACATATCCAGCAGTAGTATAGACATAAAACTATAATAACCAGTTAAACATCGAATAGATAAAACAACGATTAAACTAAAATTCATTAAAAGCTCGTTGGTAAATCCTGACGTTCACGAATACAGGTAATATCCTAAATATTGGCATATATCGGAAGTCGGCTATCCGTGCAGCTACATTATCAAAAAAACAAATTGCTCTGCCTGCAATATCCAGAAAGTTTTTTTTTTATGTTTCCTATGATATCTCGAGAAGATATGCTTTGATCAAGCAGAACAATTGCTTTGAACATTTTATTTAGTCAGTCTAGAATAGGCTAATGTAGAATGAAAATTTACTTAACTTAAGAGCATTATGATTCAGAAGACAGAAAATACAATCAATGCAGACTAAAATAGCCATTTAAAAAAACACCAGCTAACTATAAGATGTTGTTTTCATGTTATTGTCTCAAAACGCAACGCAGCTTTCATAAGGATAAATATAATATGTATAAATGTTCAAAGCAAAAAGCGTGCCTGACCAAAGCACAACTATACCGGAGACATTTGTCGAAATAATAACAACGGCGGAGATTCTGGAAGAGTATTTCGGTTTTCGATAGCTACCTAAATAACCGAGATATGGCGAAATTTAGGTAACCTTTTTTTTACCTGTTTAATGCAATAAAAAATACTTTTTGCCCGAAGTATAAATGCCAAAACTTCCGTCTACCTATTTTGGCTGATTTCTATTACAGATTAAGGCGATATGGTATGGTACTGTTTTTATAGATCAATTATATTTTTATTTTTATTATTATAATTTCTTATTATAAAATTTGTTTTATAGTTATACTATATCTATTGTTAAAGCTTGCAAAAACGTGTATTATATCAGTAGCCGAAGGGAGTGTTGTGAGATGTTTTTTTGGATATCTTGTTTTTTTATGACTAAAATACAAGATAGTAAGTAACGTGTAATTTGGTCAAAGTGCTTTAAAATAGTTGTTTTTTTGTAGCACTTCAGGACCCTAGCAACGATGACTGGGTAAAACTATCATGTTTTATAAATTTTATCGCTATGATCAAGCCATTATCAAGCCATGATCAAGCCAATTTTCTACATTTGCTAAAACTCTTATTCCATCTATGTATTTGGATATTGAAATTTTGGACGTAATATATTAAAAAAAAATTATGAATGAGAAAAATGTTAGGAACTTTAAATTTTATAAAATCATAAATTATTTTCCAAAGGAACATGCAATACCTACTTTTAACGTTTAATACTTTAATTATACCGGCTATATATTTTTATAAACATTTTATAACTGGGTAAATAATATTCTTCGCGAAACTTTTTATAACATATTCATTCGTTTTTTAATGTGATCTTTTTAACACCGTTTTAACATTATTTATGTAATCATTTTCATCTTCTTGTTCGCGGCGCAGTTGTTCATTTGTCAAATACTGTAGTTATGCGTTATATTATAAATTGGATTGCCATTAAAATCTTAAATCTAAAACATAAAACACAATTTTATTAATAATAACTAGAAAATATGAAACTGTTATAAAAGTTAAAATATATACAATATTATATCTACATAATAAGCAGCTGATGATGACATATTAGTTATTTCTTGTTTATGGAGCATTTTTACACCAATAGCATTAAACAAATTGTTTTTGAGACAAAATAATAGTTTATATTTTACTTATAAATGCGATTTTCATAATACTTTGTTTTAATTTCAAGTGGAATCATGAAGATGATTTTTTGATGACTTTTATTTTCTTTAAAAACTATTTTTTGGTGATTTTCTTTCAAAATTGTGCATCCACTTAAAGTAAAAGTAATTTAAATTTTAGGTGCATTAAATTATTAGTTTTTGATTTTATGAACACAGCGAGCTGACAAACATAGATATGTTAAAAATATAGTAGCATTTATTTAAGCAACAATATTTAGTAAAATTATAAATATTTTTAGAATTTCTTTAATTAATGCTCGCAGTATACAATATAATAAGTAATTAATGTTTACACATAGTAAATATTCAAATTATTATTATGATTGCAGGATATATGAATATGTATGTATACATGTATGTATGTAATTTAAGAAACTCAATTATAATTAATAACATAAATATCACAAAAAATCCTCTATCAAATATAAAGCTAAATATTTTGAGCATTTATTACATTAACATATATTTTACAGTTTTATGTAATATGCATATGTTAACAATATTTTAATAACTTCATGTTTATTAATTAAATATTTTTATAATGAAATAGTCATTTGAAAAAAATTAAATGTAATCATTCTCTAACATCACATAAAAAAAAATGTTTATATGGATTTTATAAAACAGAATATTTATAAACATCTCCTATGCTACAAAAAGGGTAGAATAATTACATATTTCACGTTTTGATTACATTTGTTTACTCCCATAAATCGACAGTAAGTGGTTATAAATATAGTGAATCTTTTTGTGATGTAGAAAATGCATACAAGCTGTAAACATAAATGACGTAGAAATAGACATTTTTATAATTAATAACATTTAGAAGTGACTCTTTTACGTATAAAATTATTTAAAAAAATGTGACATGACATATATATTAAGCTGACGTTGTATTGCTCCAACCATTTCAATGTGTAAAGCTTTTTTCAGTGATGACAAAACATAGTTATCACGAGTTGAATAATATTAATGCAAGATATTGTGCCACCTATAAAAAAAGATGATCTAAAATTAATTGAAATAAAATAGAAGCACTGGCTGCAAATGAATTAATACATCAGATCTATTGGCGAATTATTATAAAAGAGAGTCTAAGTTGTCAGTGTTAAACACCATCTTCGGAGATTACAAATACAGAGACTCCTCATCTCTTTAATCTCTGAGGATGGTGTTTAACACTGAAAAAGTAGACTCTCTTTTATAATTCGCCAATAAATTTAATAAGTCATGCTCCTATTTCACTTACAACGAATGCTGCTGCTAAGAGAAAGCCATCTATTCATAATGAAGTATCAAACTAAATGATAAATAGATAATCAAAATATTTTTAATAAAATTTTTATGTATAACAGGTCACTAATAAGTTGTAATCATTTTAATAAATATATTAATATGTTATAATAAGTTATGCACAAAGGGAAGAAATATTTAAGAGACAATATTCAAACATCTAAAATGTTAATATTCTAAAATTGGCAAATAATCAAGGAAATTGATCTTATGTAATAGTCAAGAAACCAGCTTTTATTGCTCTTCATAATGGAGATAGTTATAGGAAGGTGTTAGGTGAGGTACTCTTGAAGATATATAATGTTTTAAATTTTTTTCTTAATTTAATTAAATTGTGTCAAATGTATTAAATTATGATTTTATGAATTTATTGAGTTGTAAAATTGTGATTTTGCGAATTTCATTAATTATGAAATTATACTTTTGGACATAACTTATATTTCACATAAATTATTCATCTTTTGAGTGTTTGAATATTCATAATATCTGGTATTAATATTTTGAATATTTTATTATTTAGAATAATAGCTTTAATCTTTGAATATAGATGTATTAATCTTCGTTGTGTATAAATATATAATTATTTAAAAAATATTAATATCTATTAATTCGATTTTAAAAATAATTTTTTAACAATTTCTAGTATTGATGAATAAAATGTTTGCTCAATTTTATTTTGTTTATGTAGAGTTTATATAAATACTTTTGTCCCAGTAAACAAAAACTATATATATCCACTTATTATCACGGTAAACTAAAATCCTTTGATTACTTACGTATGTTCACTATAATTTTAGTCATTGTTTAATTATATAAAAACACGTAGTTTTTGTATCCTTAATTACTATTGCAAAATATGATTGTTACACGATTTAATGAGCCTAAATGTTTTAATATTACATTATTTAAAAGTTTAAACCTATTCTATAACTATTGAGTTAAATTAAATATTAAGATATATAAACCTCGCAAGTTGAAACAACAAAAGTTACACAAATGAAGGTTGGCAGAAGGTATGACAATGCTGCAGAGCTAGAAGCCATAAGCAATTATTTATGTCATTATGTCGTTATTATTAAGTTTCGAAAACATGTCATCATTTGCAAAATAAATTACATTCAAGTAAGTCCTATTATTGAACAAAAATACGTATTTGATTCGAATATCTTTAGTGGTCCCTTTCACATTAAATTCATAATTGTCAGGCATTAATTAAAACAAAAATATTGGTGTAGGGATAGATCATATATAGGTATATACGAAAACTTGCGAAAAACATCAGCTTATTTCGTCAATGTATATATGAATATTAAACTTTTGAACATGATATTTAAAAAAAATTTATGAAGGAGAAAATCGTATACATTCTTTTTCAAATGAACACTGTCTGCTATTTTTTTATATTTCCACTGTATAACTAATACTTCAAAGTATTCGTTTATAAATTATATGACGTAATTATACCGTAAAGTTAATAAATAAACAAAATTTCTGTATACAAAATTGTGGTCAACGTATTTCGAGGGGTATCTATGAATCGAACTGTGCAAAGTATGTTTTTCCAATTTCCCCGCATCTAACCTTACCAAAAATGTATTTTTAATAAAAAATTGGATAGCTAACATTGTACGTTGCTTCTCTTTCTGTGGCGATTGCTCGATCTATGGTTTACTTAGAGGTTTGGTTTTTCAGATAACTCTAAAAAATGGAGCAATATCTCTACGTGTCCATTACAGACTGAGGTATAATAAGAAATCCAAAAACGGCAATATACAAGGGATGAAATTGAAGCTAATTTTGCACGAAATGACAATTGATATTCAACACTTTTTAAGTCGATATAATTGATCATTGCATATATCATATTCAGTAGCCAACACACAAACAAATCGTTTTTATTTTCATTTAAGTAACTTGTTAACAAATGACTAATAGACGACCCTACTTCATATTGCATAAAATTGTATAAAAAACTTTTCTTTACAAATAGTATAATGCAGCTTTTCTAGAAAAATATCAGAAACGGGAAGTGAACAAAAGAAAATATAGTCGGTATGATTATTTTGAGTTAGTACATTTTTTTTGTTACCACAATTTCTTAATAATATTTCATGATCAGGACGGTTTATTAAGATGGGGTGGGGTTTCGTTGCCACATACCGCGAAATGGTCCTGGCTGCAATATAATATCATTTAAATGCATTCGATTAAGGCCAGTACCTACCTCATCAACAGCGTGCATCCAATGACTTCGAATCTTCTCCAAAGTGTTGGCCCGTGATACATCGTAAACGAAAATAAAACACTGAAATTCAAATGAAGACAGCTATCTTTTATTGAGGCTAATGACCAGGTCATATGTATATCATTTATCAAACTTTCAAATCTGTTTTGTTGATAGGCTAGCTTACGCCATGAGCATCTGTGAGAAATTAAATAACACATATATATGTTTTCTACTAATCCTAAAGTGGTTATAACGAGCAATTTGTTTTATAAATAATTTATTTAGTTATTTAAAATATGTCAGTGTTTAAACAAATATCTCTTTTTTAATTTACTCAGTTACATCAGATTGTTTCTTAAAAGTATTTCTGCGAACACTTTATAATGCATCTATTTGGCTAAAAATTGCACAAAACGGGTAAAAAATACATCAACAACTGACTAACAAACGTTCCTGTAAGAAAAATGCAACACATAATTACAATAAAAAATTGGAAACCGAAAAAAACATCGTTTATAATCTCTTTCAATTGACTCCATACTGTACCTAAGAATTTTTTTTATAGACAAGCCAGGCTTCATTAGACTTAATCAAACTTCATCAAACTTCTTCAGACTCCATCAATATTAATCAGACTCCATCAAACTCCATTAAACTTCATCAGATTCCATCAAACTTCAGCAAACTCTATAAAACTTTGTCAAACACCACCAAACACCATCAAATGTCATCAAACTTCACAAGACTCCATCAGACTATATTAAACGTTAAAATCTATTAAACTTCATCAGACTTTATCAAATTTCATAAGACTACATTAAACCTCATCAGACTCCATCAAACTTTATCAGACTCCATCAAACTTTATCAAACTTCATCAAACTTAATCAGACGCAATCAAACTTCATCAGACTTCATCAAACTCCATCAAACTTCATCAGACTATATCAAACTTCATCAGACACCATCAACCTTCATCAGACTCTATAGAAATCCATCAAACTACAACAGACTCCATCAAACTTTATCGGATTCCATCAAAATTAATCAAACTCCATCAAAATTATTCAGACTCCATCAAAATTAATAAGACTCCATTAATCTTCATCAGAATGCATAAAACTTCATCAAATTTCATAAAACTTCATCAGACTACATAAAATTTCATAAAACTCTATCAAACTTCATCAAACATCATCAAACACCATAAAACTCTATCAAACTTTATCAGTCTCCATAGAACTTCATCAGACTTCATAAAACTTCATCAGACTACATCAAATTTCATAAAACTCTATAAAACTTCATTAAACATCATCAAACTCCATAAAATTTCATTAGACTACATAAAACTTCATCAAACTTCATCAAACTCCATCAAACTCCATCAAACTCCATCAGACAATATTAAACGTCATCAGACTCCAGAAAAATCCATCAGCCTTCATCAAACTTCATCAGACTCCATCAAACTTCATCATACTTCATCAAACTTCATAAGACTTCATCAAACTCTTTCGAACTGCATCAGACTCCATCAAACTTCATCAAACTTTATCAGACTCCATCAAACTTCATCAGACTTTATCAAATTCGGTAAAACTTCATCAAACTTCATCAAACTCTATTAATCTTTATCAGATTTCATCAAACTTCATCAAACTTCATCAAACTTCATTAAGCTTTATCAGACTCCATCAGACTTCATCAAACTCTATCAAACTTCATCAGACTTCATCAGACTTCATCAAACTTCATCAAACTCTATAAAACTTCATCAGACTCCATCAAACTTCATCAAAATTCATCAAACTTCATCAGACTCCATCAAACTTCATTAGACTTCATCAGACTTTATCAAATTCTATACAACTTTTTCAAACTTCATCAGACTTTATCAAACTCTATCAAACTTCATAAGATTCCATCAAACTTCATCAAACTTTATTAAACTGCATCAGACTCCATCAAACTTCATCAGACTTCATCTAACCAACCAATCGTAATTATCTACGGTAAGACAGTATGTCCGAACTTTCAATATCTATCTATTTGTTCAGAGTCTTTGTATATAATACAAAAATAACATGAAAACACCTTCCTGTACACTATTGTACTTGGGCACAGAATACAATGACACATTTAAGTGATATGCATGCGACATGCCCGATGGAGGCCTTATTTAAGAGTCGCTCCAATTTTTTCCCTTATTTAAACTATTTTTAAAGGATTTTTAAATGTACTACTTGAAATCATTCTGCCCCTGATATAATTTGCATGACATCCCCATTATCTTGGTTTTCAAGATCCGCCGCCGAAATAATGGAATATTCAACATAAATTCTACTAAACTGTTGATCTCTACATTTTTTTTCTTAAGGTGTATCTATCTATACAATTCTGAAAACGGTATTCTTGTCAATTGGGTGTCATTTTAAAATTTGAGTTTAAAATTGACTGTACACACTTTCTTTGTTTCGGCAAAAGAAGTCTAGTTTCATCCCTTTGGTATTGCCAATAACAATATTACATTATAATACTTAGAGTACATTATAGAGTATATTCTTTAATCACATTATACAGTAAATACAAAATTATCACATAAATGAAGTATTTTTTTAAATAATTCTATAATTAGGAAATAAAAACTATGAAATAATGTTTAATTGACTGTAATCAAAAGTGTTAACATCTATAAAAGTAATTCTACCATAAAATTAAAAAAATTAGAATCGGCTCCTATATTATAATTATATATCCGAGAAAAATAATTGTATGGCTGTAATTTTTTATAAAAAGATTATTGTGTATAAATATATAATTTAGCGTTATCTTAAATTATACTTTTTTTCCACTACAACACACAGTTAATTGCTCTATTCACAAATTTATGAAAACGAATTATTTCATTAATAATAATGGAGGTATAATATGCACACACGAAAGAGACATACATAATAAGTGCAATTTACTAATGTTACACTTACATCTGCTCCACGAAAATGAAAGGCGGATATAGAGTGAAATAATATATATATATATGATAAAATCACAATCGCCGTTTGAAAAATAAATTTAAAAAAAATAAAAAATTATTGTGATATTATCATATTTATGTGTTTTTCATTCACTAATTCAGTTTCATAAATTAATATATATATTTATATATATATATATATATATATATATTTATTGAACAAATACAAGCCCTCTAAATAACGAAACATTGCAGTTAAATGAATTATAAATTTAAGTTTGAAATTGAAATTAGCTTAACCTATGCTGTATAATTTGTTAAGTTTATATTTAATCTAAATATGAATATTTTTATAGAAATCTATTTAACCATGGCTATGATTACAAAGTAACCTTTTTCCTTATGAGTAATATATAGCTTTAATATTTGCATCTTTATATATAATCCTGTGTAATATAATCATAAATTTAATCGACTCAAATATTATTTCGGAAGTGAAAATTATATCATTTTATAAATAGACAAATGCATATATAGTTTTATATGCTGATAAGTGTCGACTAGCATAAGCAGTGACATATATATATATATATATATAACCTATTCTAATCTAATAGTGTTCCTTATATTCTCAAGATCTTATAAAATGAATTCTGAAAAAGACTACTGACATAATAGTTTATGTGACTTTTTCATATTTCACAATTTGCATCATCGATAAATCGACATGTTTCTATGGAACAATTATATGTCATCTATTATAACTGGTGAGAATCTATTTAGTGAATGCATTCACTACATTGTTTGAATGAAAGAATATATTGATCGTATTGTATGTATTGATCGTATTTACATATATTGATCGTTTACATTACAAGTGCGTCCTATATAATGTTAAGATAACATTTGTAAAGGCAATAATACTGTTTAACAGAACTGCAATATACTATTAAGCAATTGATATACTAAGATTATTGCTAGCGAAATGATGTTCCATTATTTAATAACATACTTATAACAAAAATATAATTTATAAAGCGCTCGAAACAATAAAGCGATTTTCTGAAGATAATTCCTTTGTTGGAGTAGTCTACCCTTTTTCACCAAAAGTTGGATTCTGACAAAATTTTGTTTAATATTTTATTACCAAAACTAAACCAAAATGAAATAACTTCTTATTGATTTTTATTTAGAATTTTAATATTCTAAAATTTCTATTTAGAAATTTAATAAATATAAAATTAATTTATTTATTTAACAGTTTATATATTATTGTAATAGACAAAATATTCAATTATAGTTTCTAAAAAGAATTGTTTGAGTCCCGAAAATATTTAAAAAATAACATCATATACTATATTTTATCATGGCATATAACTTTTAAAATCAGATTAGGGTAATTAAACACATGCCTATATAATAAACAAAAAGAAATAATTAATATGATTTAATGACGTTAATAACGTAAATATTTTTGAATTGATGGAAACATACGTCTATGGTATTTAATGATATGGCATTATCTAATGAGATCACAGCATTCATGGACTGTCACTATAGTTAGCATTGGGTTTATAAATATATTTAGGTATTACAATTAGCAGAGATGGGAAGATAGCCCAGCCGGTTAAGGCGCTGGTGATTAAGTGTGAAGGTAGCGGTTTCGAATCCCAACAGTGTACCTTTTCTCTCCCTGGCGGACAACTGTATCTGTCGACACCTGTGTAAGCAGTTGAAAAAATTAGTTTAATACTAATTTTATGTCCACAATGTAAGTATGTAGGAAATGTCCAATACCCTACTCAAAAGTGTTAGAGGTTTGAAAAAGCCCGAGTTTTGTAATGAGGTAACATGCTTACAAATGGGAGTATATATATTTTATAAATTTATTTATGAATTTATTCCACACTTCCATTTTTTTACGACAACGCACCCGCGAGCCCTATAGCGAGGGAAGAAACCTAAACAATTTTTGTTCTTCGCATTGGTTCTTTTTATTGCGAAATAATCTTCTTTAGGCACATTGGACAGCTCATGGCTATACAACCGGACTTAAGCCTACCCTATTGAGCTTCTGATTTATGCAAGAAATAGAATATAATTGACATTATCATTGACATAATTATTTTAGCTGATATTTTACTATGGCGGCCGAAATGGGTCACATGTGGATATCTCGAGATATCTCAAATATATACACGATTATCACTACATATCACATATTTAACATATCCACTTGGATAACTCGACTTATCCCACATATCCACTTGGATAACTCGACATATCCCACATATCCAACATATCCACTTGGATAACTCGACATATCCAACATATCCACTTGGATAACTCGACTTATCCCACATATCCAACATATCCACTTGGATAACTCGACTTAT